>JARKHS020004740.1:0-12858 GCA_030143305.2 Amblyomma americanum | reverse complement strand
ATCAACCAGGAATTTCGCGCCTGCGCGGTAGGCTTACGACGCCCTTCCAGCAATCCGATAAAAGGAGCCAGCGACAACCACAGACACATCAGAGGAGCGCTGGCAGCCGTCTGTGCGACTGCTAACCGTATTGCTGTACTCATGCAGGCATTATCACACGGTTCCATCGGGTGGCGCAGGACCATCTTACCCAACTCAGCATCAACGCTGCATTCCGGAACGTGGCTGCGGACTGATCTGTGCAAGCGATCAACCCGGAATTTCGCGCCTGCGTGGAAGGCTTAGACGCCCCTCCAGCAACCCGATAAAAGGAGCCAGCGACAACCGCAAACACATCAGAGCAGTGCTGGCAGCAGTAGGGCGACTGCTAACTGTATTGCTGTACTCATGCAGGCAGTTTGTCACAGTTCCATCGACCGCCGCAGGTCCATCTAAACCAAAACAACACAAACGCTGCGTTCCGGAACCTGGCATTGAGTGAGCTGTGCAAGCGATCAACCAGGAATTTCGTCCCTGAGCGGAAGGCTTACGACGCCCCTGCAGCAACCCGATAAAAGGAGTCAACGACAACCACAGACTCATCAGAGCAGTGCTGCAAGCCGTCTGTACGACTGCTAACCGTACTGCTGTAATCATGCAGGCATTTTGACACGGATTCCATCGACCGGCGCAGGACCATCTTACCGAACGCAGCACCAACGCTGCATTCCTGAACGTGGCTGCGGAGTGATCTGTGCAAGCGATCAACCAGGAATTTCGCGCCTGCGCGGAATGCTTACGACCACCCTCCAGCAACCCCGTAAAAGGAGCCAGCGACAACCACACAAACATCAGAGCAGTGCTGGCAGCCGCCTCTGCGACTGCTCACCGTATTGCTGTACTGATGTAAACATTTTGTCATGGGTCTATCGAGCGGCGCAGGACCATCTCACCCAACACAGCACCAACGCTGGATTCCGGAACGTGGCTGCGGAGTTATCTGTGCAAGCGATCAACCCGGAATTTCGGGCATGCGTGGAAGGCTTAGACGCCCCTCCAGCAACCAGATAAATGGAGCCAGCGACAACCACAGACGCATCAGAGAAGTGCTGGCAGCTACTGCGACTGCTCACCGTATTGCTGTACTAATGCAGACATTTTGACACGGTTCCATCGAACCGCGCTGGACCATCTGGCGCAACGCAGCACCAACGCTGCATTTCAGAACGTGGCTTAGGAGTGATCTCTGCAAGCGATCAACCACGAATATCGCGCCTGCGCGGAAGGCTTACGACGCCCTTCCAGCAACCCGATAAAAGGAGCCAACGACAACCACAGACACATCAGAGCAGTGCTGGCAGCCGTCTGTACGACTGCTAACCGTATTGCTATACTCATGCAGACATTTTGACACGGTTCCATCGAGCGGCGCAGGAGCATCTTACCAACGCGGCACCAACGCTGCATTTTGGAACGTGGCTGCGGAGTGATCTGTGCAAGCGATCAACCACGAATTTCGCGCCTGGGCGGAAGGCTTACGACGCCCCTTCAGCAACCCGATGAAAGGAACCAGCGACAACCACAGACACATCAGAGCAGGGCTGGCAGCCGTCTGTGCGAATGCTTACCGTATTGCTGTACTCATGCAGGCATTATCACACGGTTCCATCGGGTGGCGCAGGACCATCTTACCCAACGCAGCACCAACGCTGCATTCCGGAACGTGGCTGCGGAGGGATCTGTGCAAGCGATCAACCACGAATTTCGCGCCTGGGCGGAAGGCTTACGACGCCCCTTCAGCAACCCGATGAAAGGAACCAGCGACAACCACAGACACATCAGAGCAGGGCTGGCAGCCGTCTTTGCGACTGCTAACCGTATTGCTGTACTCATGCAGGCATTATCACACGGTTCCATCGGGTGGCGCAGGACCGTCTTACCCAACGCAGCACCAACGCTGCATTCCGGAACGTGGCTGCGGAGTGATCTGTGCAAGCGATCAACCCGGAATTTCGCGCATGCGTGGAAGGCTTAGACGCCCCTCCAGCAACCAGATAAATGGAGCCAGCGACAATCGCAGACACATCAGAGCAGTGCTGACAGCAGTCTGGGCGACTGCTAACTGCATTGCTGTACTCATGCATGCATTTTGACACAGTTCCATCGACCGCCGCAGGTCCATCTTAACCAAAACAGCACCAACGCTGGATTCCGGAACGTGGCTGCGGAGTGATCTGTATAAGCGATCAACCACGAATTTCGCGCCTGCGCGGAAGGCTTAGACGCCCCTCCAGCAACCCGATAAAAGGAACCAGCGACCACCACAGACACATCAGAGGAGGGCTGGCAGCCGTCTGTGCGACTGCTAACCGTATTGCTGTACTCATGCAGGCATTTTGACACGGTTCCATCGAACCGCGCTGGACCATCTTGCGCAACGCAGCACCAATGCTGCATTTCAGAACGTGGCTTAGGAGTGATCTGTGCAAGCGATCAACCACGAATTTCGCGCCTGCGCGGAAGGCTTACGACGCCCTTCCAGCAACCCGATAAAAGGAGCCAGCGACAGCCACAGACACATCAGAGCAGTGCTGTCAGCCGCCTCTGCGACTGCTCACCGTATTGCTGTACTCATGCAGGCATTTTGACACAGTTCCATCGACCCGCGCAGGACCATCTTATCCAACGCAGCACCACCGCTGCATTCCGGTACGTGGCTGCGGAATAATCTGAACCAGGGATCAACCAAGAAATTCGCGCCTGCGCGGAAGGCTTACGACGCCCCTGCAGCAACCCGACAAAAGGAGCCGGCGACAACCACAGACACACAAGAGCAGTGCTGCCAGCCGTCTGCGCGACTGTTAACTGTATTTCTGTACTCATGCAGGCATTTTTACTCGGTTCCATCGACCGGCGCAGGACCATCTTACCCAACGCAGCACCAACGCAGCATTCCGGAACGTGGCTGCGGAGTGATCTGTGCAAGCGATCAACCACGAATTTCGCGCCTGCGCGGAAGGCTTACAACCACCCTCCAGCAACCCCGTAAAAGGAGCCAGCGACAACCACAAACACATCAGAGCAGTGCTGGCAGCCGCCTTTGCGACTGCTCACCGTATTGCTGTACTAATGCAGACATTTTGACACGGTTCCATCGAGCGGCTAGGGACCATCTTACCCAACGCACCACCAACGCTGCATTCCGGAACGTGGCTGCGGAGTGATCTGTGCAAGCGATCAACCAGGAATTTGGTGCCTGCGCGGAAGGCTTACGACGCCCCTGCAGCAACCCGATAAAAGGAGTCAACGACAACCACAGACTCATCAGAGCAGTGCTGCAAGCCGTCTGTACGACTGCTAACCGTACTGCTGTAATCATGAAGGCATTTTGACACGGATTCCATCGACCGGCGCTGGACCATCTTACCGAACGCAGCACCAACGCTGCATTCCTGAACGTGGCTGCGGAGTGATCTGTGCAAGCGATCAACCAGGAATTTCGCGCCTGCGCGGAATGCTTACGACCACCCTCCAGCAACCCCATAATAGGAGCCAGCGACAACCACACACACGTCAGAGCAGTGCTGGCAGCCGCCTCTGCGACTGCTCACCGTATTGCTGTACTGATGTAAACATTTTGTCACGGCTCTATCGAGCGGCGCAGGACCATCTTACCCAACGCAGCACCAACGCTGGATTCCGGAACGTGGCTGCGGAGGGATCTGTGCAAGCGATCAACCACGAATTTCGCGCCTGGGCGGAAGGCTTACGACGCCCCTTCAGCAACCCGATGAAAGGAACCAGCGACCACCACAGACACATCAGAGGAGGGCTGGCAGCCGTCTGGGCGACAGCTAACTATATTGCTGTACTCATGCAGGCATTATCACACGGTTCCATCGGGTGCCGCAAGACCATCTTACCCAACGCAGCACCAACGCTGCATTCCGGAACGTGGCTGCGGAGTGATCTGTGCAAGCGATCAACCCGGAATTTCGCGCATGCGTGGAAGGCTTAGACGACCCTCCAGCAACCAGATAAATGGAGCCAGCGACAACCACAGACGCATCAGAGCAGTGCTGGCAGCTACTGCGACTGCTCACCGTATTGCTGTACTAATGCAGACATTTTGACACGGTTCCATCGAACCGCGCTGGACCATCTGGCGCAACGCAGCACCAACGCTGCATTTCAGAACGTGGCTTAGGAGTGATCTCTGCAAGCGATCAACCACGAATTTCGCGCCTGCGCGGAAGGCTTACGACGCCCTTCCAGCAACCCGATAAAAGGAGCCAACGACAACCACAGACACATCAGAGCAGTGCTGGCAGCCGTCTGTACGACTGCTAACCGTATTGCTATACTCATGCAGACATTTTGACACGGTTGCATCGAGCGGCGCAGGAGCATCTTACCAACGCGGCACCAACGCTGCATTCCGGAACGTGGCTGCGGAGTGATCTGTGCAAGCGATCAACCACGAATTTCGCGCCTGGGCGGAAGGCTTACGACGCCCCTTCAGCAACCCGATGAAAGGAACCAGCGACAACCACAGACACATCAGAGCAGGGCTGGCAGCCGTCTGTGCGACTGCTAACCGTATTGCTGTACTCATGCAGGCATTATCACACGGTTCCATCGGGTGGCGCAGGACCATCTTACCCAACGCAGCACCAACGCTGCATTCCGGAACGCGGCTGCGGAGGGATCTGTGCAAGCGATCAACCACGAATCTCGCGCCTGGGCGGAAGGCTTACGACGCCCCTTCAGCAACCCGATGAAAGGAACCAGCGACAACCACAGACACATCAGAGCAGGGCTGGCAGCCGTCTGTGCGACTGCTAACCGTATTGCTGTACTCATGCAGGCATTATCACACGGTTCCATCGGGTGGCGCAGGACCGTCTTACCCAACGCAGCACCAACGCTGCATTCCGGAACGTGGCTGCGGAGTTATCTGTGCAAGCGATCAACCCGGAATTTCGCGCATGCGTGGAAGGCTTAGACGCCCCTCCAGCAACCAGATAAATGGAGCCAGCGACAATCGCAGACACATCAGAGCAGTGCTGACAGCAGTCTGGGCGACTGCTAACTGCATTGCTGTACTCATGCATGCATTTTGACACAGTTCCATCGACCGCCGCAGGTCCATCTTAACCAAAACAGCACCAACACTGGATTCCGGAACGTGGCTGCGGAGTGATCTGTATAAGCGATCAACCACGAATTTCGCGCCTGCGCGGAAGGCTTACAACCACCCTCCAGCAACCCCGTAAAAGGAGCCAGTGACAACCACAAACACATCAGAGCAGTGCTGGCAGCCGCCTCTGCGACTGCTCACCGTATTGCTGTACTGATGCAGACATTTTGACACGGTTCTATCGAGCGGCGCAGGACCATCTTACCCAACGCAGCACCAACGCTGCATTCCGGAACGTGGCTGCGGAGTGATCTGTATAAGCGATCAACCACGAATTTCGCGCCTGCGCGGAAGGCTTAGACGCCCCTCCAGCAACCCGATAAAAGGAACCAGCGACCACCGCAGAAACATCAGAGGAGGGCTGGCAGCCGTCTGTGCGACAGCTAACCGTATTGCTGTACTCATGCAGGCATTATCACACGGTTCCATCGGGTGCCGCAAGACCATCTTACCCAACGCAGCACAAACGCTGCATTCCGGAACGTGGCTGCGGAGTGATCTGTGCAAGCGATCAACCCGGAATTTCGCGCATGCGTGGAAGGCTTAGACGCCCCTGCAGCAACCCTCCAAAAGGAGCCAGTGTCAACCACACACACATAAAAGCAGTGCTGCAGCCGTCTGTACGACTGCTAACCGTTTTGCTGTACTCATGCAGGCATTTTGACACGGTTCCATCGAACCGCGCTGGACCATCTTGCGCAACGCAGCACCAATGCTGCATTTCAGAACGTGGCTTAGGAGTGATCTGTGCAAGCGATCAACCACGAATTTCGCGCCTGCGCGGAAGGCTTACGACGCCCTTCCAGCAACCCGATAAAAGGAGCCAGCGACAGCCACAGACACATCAGAGCAGTGCTGTCAGCCGCCTCTGCGACTGCTCACCGTATTGCTGTACTCATGCAGGCATTTTGACACAGTTCCATCGACCGGCGCAGGACCATCTTATCCAACGCAGCACCACCGCTGCATTCCGGTACGTGGCTGCGGAATAATCTGAACCAGCGATCAACCAAGAAATTCGCGCCTGCGCGGAAGGCTTACGACGCCCCTGCAGCAACCCGACAAAAGGAGCCGGCGACAACCACAGACACACAAGAGCAGTGCTGCCAGCCGTCTGCGCGACTGTTAACTGTATTTCTGTACTCATGCAGGCATTTTTACTCGGTTCCATCGACCGGCGCAGGACCATCTTACCCAACGCAGCACCAACGCAGCATTCCGGAACGTGGCTGCGGAGTGATCTGTGCAAGCGATCAACCACGAATTTCGCGCCTGCGCGGAAGGCTTACAACCACCCTCCAGCAACCCCGTAAAAGGAGCCAGCGACAACCACAAACACATCAGAGCAGTGCTGGCAGCCGCCTCTGCGACTGCTCACCGTATTGCTGTACTAATGCAGACATTTTGACACGGTTCCATCGAGCGGCGCAGGCCCATCCTACCCAACGCAGCACCAACGCTGCATTCCGGAACGTGGCTGCGGAGTGATCTGTGCAAGCGATCAACCAGGAATTTCGCGCCTGCGCGGAATGCTTACGACCACCCTCCAGCAACCCCGTAAAAGGAGCCAGCGACAACCACACACACATCAGAGCAGTGCTGGCAGCCGCCTCTGCGACTGCTCACCGTATTGCTGTACTGATGCAAACATTTTGTCACAGCTCTATCGAGCGGCGCAGGACCATCTTACCCAACGCAGCACCAACGATGGATACCGGAACGTGGCTGCGGAGTGATCTGTATAAGCGATCAACCACGAATTTCGCGCCTGCGCGGAAGGCTTAGACGCCCCTCCAGCAACCCGATAAAAGGAACCAGCGACCACCACAGACACATCAGAGGTGGGCTGGCAGCCGTCTGGGCGACAGCTAACCATATTGCTGTACTCATGCAGGCATTATCACACGGTTCCATCGGGTGGCGCAAGACCATCTTACCCAACGCAGCACCAACGCTGCATTCCGGAACGTGGCTGCGGAGTGATCTGTGCAAGCGATCAACCCGGAATTTCGCGCATGCGTGGAAGGCTTAGACGCCCCTCCAGCAACCAGATAAATGGAGCCAGCGACAACCACAGACGCATCAGAGCAGTGCTGGCAGCTACTGCGACTGCTCACCGTATTGCTGTACTAATGCAGACATTTTGACACGGTTCCATCGAACCGCGCTGGACCATCTGGCGCAACGCAGCACCAACGCTGCATTTCAGAACGTGGCTTAGGAGTGATCTCTGCAAGCGATCAACCACGAATTTCGCGCCTGCGCGGAAGGCTTACGACGCCCTTCCAGCAACCCGATAAAATGAGCCAACGACAACCACAGACACATCAGAGCAGTGCTGGCAGCCGTCTGTACGACTGCTAACCGTATTGCTATACTCATGCAGACATTTTGACACGGTTCCATCGAGCGGCGCAGGAGCATCTTACCAACGCGGCACCAACGCTGCATTCCGGAACGTGGCTGCGGAGTGATCTGTGCAAGCGATCAACCACGAATTTCGCGCCTGGGCGGAAGGCTTACGACGCCCCTTCAGCAACCCGATGAAAGGAACCAGCGACAACCACAGATACATCAGAGCAGGGCTGGCAGCCGTCTGTGCGACTGCTAACCGTATTGCTGTACTCATGCAGGCATTATCACACGGTTCCATCGGGTTGCGCAGGACCATCTTACCCAACGCAGCACCAACGCTGCATTCCGGAACGTGGTTGCGGAGGGATCTGTGCAAGCGATCAACCACGAATTTCGCGCCTGGGCGGAAGGCTTACGACGCCCCTTCAGCAACCCGATGAAAGGAACCAGCGACAACCACAGACACATCAGAGCAGGGCTGGCAGCCGTCTGTGCGACTGCTAACTGTATTGCTGTACTCATGCAGGCATTATCACACGGTTCCATCGGGTGGCGCAGGACCGTCTTACCCAACGCAGCACCAACGCTGCATTCCGGAACGTGGCTGCGGAGTGATCTGTGCAAGCGATCAACCCGGAATTTCGCGCATGCGTGGAAGGCTTAGACGCCCCTCCAGCAACCAGTTAAATGGAGCCAGCGACAATCGCAGACGCATCAGAGCAGTGCTCACAGCAGTCTGGGCGACTGCTAACTGCATTGCTGTACTCATGCATGCATTTTGACACAGTTCCACCGACCGCCGCAGGTCCATCTTAACCAAAACAGCCCAAACGCTGCATTCCGGTACCTGGCATCGGAGTGACCTGTGCAAGCGGTCAACCAGGAATTTCGTCCCTGAGCGGAAGGCTTACGACGCCCCTGCAGCAACCCTCTAAAAGGAGCCAGCGTCAACTGCACACACATAAAAGCAGTGCTGTCGGCCGTCTGTGCTAATGCTATCCATATTGCTGTACTCATGCAAGCATTTTGACTAGGTTCAATCGACCGGCGCAGGACCATCTTACCCGACGCAGCACCAACGCTGCATTCCGGAACGTTGCTGCGGATTGATCTGCGGAAGCGATCAACCAGGAATTTGGCGCCTGCGCGGAAGGCTTACGACGCCCCTCCAGTAACCCGATAAAAGGAGCCAGCGACAACCACAGACACATCAGAGCAGTGCTGCAGCCGTCTGTACGACTGCTAACCGTTTTGCTGTACTCATGCAGGCATTTTTACACGGTTCCATCGAACCGCGCTGGACCATCTGGCGCAACGCAGCACCAACGCTGCATTTCAGAACGTGGCTTAGGAGTGGTCTCTGCAAGCGATCAACCACGAATTTCGCGCCTGCGCGGAAGGCTTACGACGCCCTTCCAGCAACCCGATAAAAGGAGCCAACGACAACCACAGACACATCAGAGCAGTGCTGGCAGCCGTCTGTGCGACTGCTAGCCGTATTGCTGTACTCATGCAGGCATTATCACACGGTTCCATCGGGTGGCGCAGGACCATCTTACCCAACGCAACACCAACGCTGCATTCCGGAACGTGGCTGCGGAGGGATCTGTGCAAGCGATCAACCACGAATTTCGCGCCTGGGCGGAAGGCTTACGACGCACCTTCAGCAACCCGATGAAAGGAACCAGCGACAACCACACACACATCAGAGCAGTGCTGGATGCCGCCTCTGCGACTGCTCACCGTATTGCTGTACTGATGCAGACATTTTGACACGGTTCTATCGAGCGGCGCAGGACCATCTTACCCAACGCAGCACCAACGCTGCATTCCGGAACGTGGCTGCGGAGTGATCTGTATAAGCGATCAACCACGAATTTCGCGCCTGCGCGGAAGCCTTAGACGCCCCTCCAGCAACCCGATAAAAGGAACCAGCGACCACCACAGACACATCAGAGGAGGGCTGGCAGCCGTCTGGTCGACAGCTAACCATATTGCTGTACTCATGCAGGCATTATCACACGGTTCCATCGGGTGGCGCAAGACCATCTAACCCAACGCAGCACCAACGCTGCATTCCGGAACGTGGCTGCGGAGTGATCTGTGCAAGCGATCAACCCGGAATTTCGCGCATGCGTGGAAGGCTTAGACGCCCCTCCAGCAACCAGATAAATGGAGCCAGCGACAACCACAGACGCATCAGAGCAGTGCTGGCAGCTACTGCGACTGCTCACCGTATTGCTGTACTAATGCATACATTTTGACACGGTTCCATCGAACCGCGCTGGACCATCTGGCGCAACGCAGCACCAACGCTGCATTTCAGAACGTGGCTTAGGAGTGATCTCTGCAAGCGATCAACCACGAATTTCGCGCCTGCGCGGAAGGCTTACGACGCCCTTCCAGCAACCCGATAAAAGGAGCCAACGACAACCACAGACACATCAGAGCAGTGCTGGCAGCCGTCAGTACGACTGCTAACCGTATTGGTATACTCATGCAGACATTTTGACACGGTTCCATCGAGCGGCGCAGGAGCATCTTACCAACGCGGCACCAACGCTGCATTCCGGAACGTGGCTGCGGAGTGATCTGTGCAAGCGATCAACCACGAATTTCGCGCCTGGGCGGAAGGCTTACGACGCCCCTTCAGCAACCCGATGAAAGGAACCAGCGACAACCACAGACACATCAGAGCAGGGCTGGCAGCCGTCTGTGCGACTGCTAACCGTATTGCTGTACTCATGCAGGTATTATCACACGGTTCCATCGGGTGGCGCAGGACCATCTTACCCAACGCAGCACCAACGCTGCATTCCGGAACGTGGCTGCGGAGTGATCTGTGCAAGCGATCAACCACGAATTTCGCGCCTGGGCGGAAGGCTTACGACGCCCCTTCAGCAACCCGATGAAAGGAACCAGCGACAACCACAGACACATCAGAGCAGGGCTGGCAGCCGTCTGTGCGACTGCTAACCGTATTGCTGTACTCATGCAGGCATTATCACACGGTTCCATCGGGTGGCGCATGACCATCTTACCCAACGCAGCACCAACGCTGCATTCCGGAACGTGGCTGCGGAGGGATCTGTGCAAGCGATCAACCCGGAATTTCGCGCCTGCGTGGAAGGCTTAGACGCCCCTCCAGCTACCCGATAAAAGGAGCCAGCGACAACCGCAAACACATCAGAGCAGTGCTGGCAGCAGTCTGGGCGACTGCTAACTCTATTGCTGTACTCATGCAGGCAGTTTGTCCCAGTTCCATCGACCGCCGCAGGTCCATCTTAACCAAAACAGCACAAACGCTGCATTCCGGAACCTGGCATTGGAGTGAGCTGTGCAAGCGATCAACCAGGAATTTCGTCCCTGACCGGAAGGCTTACGACGCCCCTACAGCAACCCTATAAAAGGAGCCAGCGTCAACCACACACACACAAAAGCAGTGCTGTCGGCCGTCTGTGCTAGTCCTAACCATATTTCTGTACTAATGCAGGCATTTTGACTAGGTTCCATCGATCGGCGCAGGACCATCTTACCGAACGCAGCACCAACGCTGCATTCCGGAACGTGGCTGCGAAATCGTCTGAACAAGCGATGAACCAAGAAATTCGCCCTGCGCAGAAGGCTTACGACGCCCCTTCAGCAACCCGATAAAAGGAACCAGCGACAGCCACAGACACATCAGAGCAGTGCTGTCAGCCGCCTCTGCGACTGCTCACCGTATTGCTGTACTCATGCAGGCATTTTGACACTGTTCCATCGACCGGCGCAGGACCATCTTACCCAACGCAGCACCAACGCTGCAGTTCGGAACGTGGCTGTAGAGTGATGTGTGCAAGCGATCAATCAGGAATTTCTTGCCTGTGCGGAAGGCTTACGGCGCCCCTCCAGCAGCCCGATAAAAGGAGCCAGCGACAACACCAGACACACCAGAGCAGTGCTGGCAGCCGTCTGTGCGACTGCTAACCGTATTGCTCTCCTCATGCAGGCATTTTGACACGGTTTCATCGACCGGCGCAGGACCATCTTACGCAACGCAGCACCAACGCTGCATTCCGGAATGTGGCTGCGGATTGATCTGTGGAAGCGATCAACCAGGAATTTGGCGCCTGCGCGGAAGGCTTACGACGCCACTCCAGCAACCCGATAAAAGGAGCCAGCGACCACCACAGACACATCAGAGCAGTGCTCGTAGCCCTCTGTGCGACTGCTAACTGTATTGCTGTACTCATGCAGGCATTTTGACACGCTTCCATCGACCGGCGCAGGACTATCTTACCCAACGCAGCACAAACGCTGCATTCCGGAACGTGGCTGCTGAGTGATCTGTGCAAGCGATCAACCAGGAATTTCGGGCCTGCACGGAAGGCTTACGACGCCCCTCCAGGAACCCGATAAAAGGAGTCAACGACAACCACAGACACATCAGAGCAGTGCTGGTAGCCCTCTGTGCGACTGCTAACCGTATTGCTGTACTCATGCAGGCATTTTGACACGGTTTCATCGACAGGCGCAGGACCATCTTACGCAACGCAGCACCAACGCTGCATCCCGGAATGTGGCTGCGGAGTGATCTGTGCAAGCGATCAAGAAGGAATTTCGGGCCTGCGCGGAAGGCTTACGACGCCCCTGCAGCAACCCGATAAAAGGAGTCAACGACAACCACAGACTCATCAGAGCAGTGCTGCAAGCCGTCTGTACGACTGCTAACCGTACTGCTGTACTCATGCAGGCATTTTGACACGGATTCCATCGACCGGCGCAGGGCCATCTTACCGAACGCAGCACCAACGCTGCATTCCGGAACGTGGCTGCGGAGTGATCTGTGCAAGCGATCAACCCGGAATTTCGCGCCTGCGTGGAAGGCTTAGACGCCCCTCCAGCAACCCGATAAAAGGAGCCAGCGTCAACCACACACACATAAGAGCAGTGCTGTCGGCCGTCTGTGCTACTGCTATCTATATTGCTGTACTCATGCAGGCATTTTGACTAGGTTCCATCGACCGGCGCCGGACCATCTTACCCGACGCAGCAGTAACGCTGCATTCCGGAATGTGGCTGCGGATTGATCTGCGGAAGCGATCAACCAGGAATTTGGCGCCTGCGCGGAAGGCTTACGACGCCCCTCCAGCAACCCGATAAAAGGAGCCAGCGACAACCAAAGACACATCAGAGCAGTGCTGCAGCCGTCTGTACGACTGCTAATCGTTTTGCTGTACTCATGCAGGCATTTTGACTCGGTTTCATCGACCGGCGCAGGACCATCTTACGCAACGTAGCACCAACACTTCATTCCGGAACCTGGCAGCGGAGTGATCTGTGCA
>JARKHS020004739.1:0-152293 GCA_030143305.2 Amblyomma americanum | reverse complement strand
GTGTCTGGTCGGTGATCATTATGAATACTATTTTTACTGTTCTTCATCTTGACCAAGCACTGCTCAGCGAAATGTTCACCAAAGCACTCTTACGTAACACGTTTAGCGCTCTTTCGATCTGAGCTAGTTGGTTCACGTTCGAAACATTTACCAGCGCTGCCTTAGGGGACGCGTAACAAGAGCCCTTCTTGTTCCTTGTCCCCGGTCGCAGCGCTGGTAAAAGTTTCGAACACTCTTTCAGAATGTGCGAGGGTGCCAAGAGTGTAAACCGGACGTTGCATGTACTACGCAGACCCGATGCCACGTTTTGACGTAGCTGTATACAATACGTCACCTGTGCTTCCTTCCCAATCCTGTGGGCATTTTCCAAACCCCGCAGGCGCACTCCCTGTACGGTCCGTCGAGCCCGTGGCCCCGGTGCGCCAGCCCCTACGAGGCGGCCCAGGGACCCAGCGTTCGCGCCCTTCTGGACTCCCTGGCTGCGCGCCTCTTCCACGGCCACTGGGGAAAGCTGTGCGTGACGCAGTCGCTGGCGGCGCTCACCTACCGCCTGGCCGACAACGCCGCCGACCACGCCGAAGGGGACAGCGCCAGTGTGGGGCCCGGGGAGCCGCAGTTCTACACCGGCTCGCCAGGCAGGGCCGCATTCTTCGAGGTATACCTTACCCGCCCCTACAACAATGATCTATAGACTTCTTATATCCTCTATTGCTTTCCTATAGATATTTATTTTTGTCTATTCATAATCTATATACTTTCTATTGGAAAAAGTTTACTAAAAGTGTATGGCCATAAATCTATAGATTGTCTATAGACTGTCTATAGGGTTTGTATTGCCTATGGACTGTTCTCTAAGATTTTTCTATAGAGAGCCAATAAACTTTATAGACAGATGTCCATGGGTAGTCTACAGACTGTCTAAAGAAATTTTTTCCGAGGTAAAGACTCGGACAAAAGTCCCCTGGCCGCGTGGTCTGTTTTTAGCTGTATATGCGAGTAGTAACGGTTCCTGTTAAACTTTCGAGGTCTTCGGGAGTAAGGACAACTCCTGCTGACCCAGCAGAGATTCTTAGCTCCACGCAGGGGTTGGGGAGGGGGGTGTTGAATGAATGCCCCACATCATCATCATCATCATCATCATCAGCCTTACTACACCCACTGCAGGGCAAAGGCCTCTCCCATGTCTCTCCAATTAACCCTATCCTTTGCCAGCTGCATCCACCCTTTGCCTGCAAACTTCTTAATCTCATCCGCCCATCTAATCTTCTGCCGCCCCCTGCTACGCTTACTTTCTCTTGGAACCCACTCCGTTACCCTTAAAGACCAGCGGTTATCTTGCCTTCGCATTACATGCCCAGCCCAAGCCCATTTCTTTCTCTTGATTTCGACTAGGATGTCATTAACCCGTGTTTGTTCCCTCACCCACTCTGCCCGCTTCCGATCTCTTAACGTTACACCTATCATTTTTCTTTCCATGGCTCGCTGCGTTGTCCTTAATTTAAGCTGAACTCTTTTCGTTAGCCTCCACGTTTCTGCCCCGTAGGTGAGTACCGGTACCGGCTGAGTACCGGCCTACGGCTGACAGTATCAATAAATAAATAAATAAATAAATTATGCTGTTGTACACTTTCCTCTTGAGGGAAATTGGTAAACTGCCACTCATGATCTGCGAGAATTTGCCATATGCGCTCCACCCCATTCTTATCCTTCTAGCTCATGATCCGGATCAGCTGTCACTACCTGCCCTAAGTAGACGTATTCCGGCACAATTTCTAGGCTCTCGCTGCCAATTGTGAACTGTTGTTCCCTTGCTAGGCTGTTGAACATTACCTTGGTTTTCTGCATGTTAATTTTTAGACCCATCGATCTGCTCTGCCTGTCTAACTCGTTGATCATGATTTGCAGTTCACCTCCTGAGTGACTCAGCAAGGCAATGTGATCAGCAAATCTCAGATTATTTAGGTATTCTCCATTTATTCTTATTCCCAACTGTTTCCAATTCAGGCCTCGAAATACCTCCTGCAAACATGCGGTGAACAGCATTGGCGAGATCGTGTCTCCTTGCCTGACGCCCTTCCTTATTGGAATTTTATTGCTGACTTTATGGAGGACTATAGTAGCTGTGCAGTTGCTATATATATCTTCCAGTATTTTGACATAAGGCTCTTCTACCCCCTGATTACGCAATGCCTGTATGACTGCTGAGGTTTCCACTGAGTCGAATGCTTTCTCGTAATCAATGAAAGCTATATATAGAGGTTGGTTATATTCTGCGCATTTCTCTATCACCTGATTGATAGTGTGAATATGATCTATTGTGGAATATCCTTTACGAAAGCCTGCCTGATCATTTGGTTGATTAAAGTCTAACGTTGCCCTGACTCTATTAGCGATTACCTTAGTAAATACTTTGTAGGCAACGGATAGTAAGCTGATCGGCCTGTAATTTTTCAAGTCCTTGGCGTCTCCCTTCTTATGAATTAAGATAATGTTTGCATTCTTCCAAGCTTCCGGTATAGTCGAGGTCATAAGGCATTGCGTATACAGGGTGGCTAGTTTTTCTAGCACGATGTCCCCTCCATCCTTCAACAGATCTGCTGTTACCTGATCCTCCCCAGCTGCTTTTCCCCTTTTCATTGCTTATAAGGCTTTCTTTACTTCATCTTTCGTTACTCGAGGGATGACGCATTGCTGTGCACTGCTGTCTTTCTCATTAGCGCTCTGATTACATTGGCTACTGTACAGGTCTGTGTAGAACTCTTCGGCTACGTTAACTATCTTATCCATATTGCTAATGACATTGCCCTGCTTGTCTCTTAATGCATACATCTGGTTCTTACCTATGCCTAGTTTCCTCTTCACTGTTTTTAGGCTACCTCCGTTCTTTATAGCATGCTCAATTCTCTCCATATTAAACTTCCTTATGTCGGCTACCTTGCGCTTATTTATTAACTTTGATAGCTCCGTTAGTTCTATTCTATCGGTAGGGTTAGATGCCCTCATGTTTTGGCGCTTCTTAATCAGATCTTTCGTCACCTGAGATAGCCTCCCGGTATCTTTTCGAACTGTCCTACCGCCTACTTCTACTGCGCACTCCGTAATTATTGATGTCAGGTTATCGTGCATTGAATGAACATCAAGATAATCTTCCTCAGTTAAGGCCGAGTATCTGTTTTGCAGCGCTATCCTAAACTCCTGTGCTTTCCCTATTACGGCTAACTCGTTAATGGTCTTCTTCGCTAGCTTCTTCCGTTCCCTCTTCAAGTCTAAGCTAATTCTAGACCTTACTATTCTATGGTCGCTGCAACGCACCCTTCCGAGGAATGCCCCACAACAAGGTCCATAACCACACTCAATGGCCTGGGAACTTTTGCTTACCCCTGCACTTTACGTACTTGACGCTGCTGACCCGAAAGACGCGGGCTCGATCCCGGCCGCGGCGGCCGAATTTCGATGGCGGAGAAATTTTAGAGGCTCGCGCACTGTGCGATGTCAGTGTACGTTAAAGAACATCAGGTGGTCGAAATTTCCGGAGCCTTTCAGTACGGTGACCCTCATAGCCTGAGTCGCTTTGGGACGTTAAACCCCCCTAAACCAAACATACCTCTTGGGTTTGTTTATATCGCTTTCATAGTCCAGAGGTCCTCGAAGCTGCACCTTGAATGTGTACCGCCTGAGTCACCATTACCAGCTACTGTCGTCACATTTCTTTAGGATGAGATAGCCACTTTTTGTGCATCCCGGCTTTGATCCCCGCAGACCAACGCCGGATTTTATTCCTGGTAATTGACAAGGAGGACATGCGCTCGAAAGGACAAAAAGAGAGGAAGACCAGGTGTCATATTCCTCTTTGATTCTTTCGCGTGAACTTGTGCCCCACGGGCCACCGCGATTCAACTGCAATGCGTCCAGCACTCCGTTCTGCCACACATATATATCACGCGGAGCTCCCACTGAAACTGAATATAGCTTAACCTACAAGATGGGAAAAAGAGACCTCCTTGAAAGGAGTCAGCTGAGGATCAGGGGAAATGTATTTTTTGTTGCCCTACCTTTTTGAAAAATTAAGAATAGCATAGACTCATTTCCGACGCCTGTCAAAGTTCTGTAGCGATAGCTACATTACGGTAGCATTTCGAGCCTTCAGCGTGGCGGCGCCGCCACGCTGTCACGTGGTTGGTCACGTGGTGCGGAGCAGCTGCTGGCGGAGCGGCGCCGTGGCTGATCACGTCGATCGTCACGTGGTTGGTCGCGTGACCAAGTTCCACTCAGCCAGCTGTAGCTATCGCGTCACTCCAGGTTTAACCAGAGCTAAACCACCGCCAATTTTTTCGATTCGATTGTCAGCCACGATGACGAAGCAATAACTTTTTATTACAAATAAACGAACTGAAGCGCTGAAATTGCGTGCATTTTCGCCGACAAGCAAAAGCAATCATTCGCTTAGAAAAGGCCCACAAATTATCTATACTTTTCACATAGAGATAATTCCAGGCACAGGGAAGGGGTGCAGTAATAGTGCACTTTTCCACCAGCCTGTGGAACATGCAAGTCAATGAAGTGTGCTGCCTTTGTCATAAGTAGAGCCCAGGAGGCTTTATTGTAACCAGTGCAGTGGGGCTCGTGTACCAACCGTACGTCTCTTATCACTTTCAAGAGATTTCCGGCGCTGGCGATTCATAACAAGACACACAGCAAGACTCGAAAGCAAACCCTATGAGTGCCACGTTACGCTTTTGACGAAGGCTGTACACATCAGCTGAGTGGAATCATGTAGAGTGGATGTGCACGAACTGAGTGGATGGATAGTTGTGCGGAGTGTCCTCTTTGAAACAGGCATTGCGTAATCAGGGTGTAGAAGATCCTTATTTCAAAATACTGGAAGGTATATATAGCAACTGCACAGCTACCAAAGTCCTCGAAAAAGTCAGCAATAAAATTCCAATAAGGAAGGGCGTCAGGCAAGGAGACACGATCTCGCCAATGCTATTCATCGTCTGTTTGCAGGAGGTATTCCGAGGCCTGAATTGGGAACAGTTAGGGGTAAGAGTAAATGGAGAATACCTAAATAATCTGCGATTAACTGATGGCATTGTCTTGCTAAGTCACTCAGGAGGTGAACTGCAAATCATGATCAATGAAAGCAAGGATGTCAATGTACTAACTTATGGTTGGACAGATTGAATGGAGAAATAAGGAAAAAAAAACAGGCAGAGCAGAACGCTGGGTCTAAAAATTAACATGCAGAAAACCAAAGAAATGATCAACAGTCTAGCAAGGTAACAGCAGTTCACAATTGGCAGCGAGGGGCTGGAAGCGGTTCTCTTAGATCATGAACAGCAGTTTACGAATATCTATCAAGAGAATAGTGTACAACAGCTGTATTTTACCGGTACTCACCTACGGGGCAGAAACGTGGAGGCTAACGAAAAGGATTAAGCTTAAGTTAAGGACAACGCAGCGAGTCATGGAAAGAAAAATGATAGATGTAACGTTAAGAGACCGGAAGCGGGCAGAGTGGGTGAGGGAACAAACGCGGGTTGATGACATCCTAGTCGAAATCAAGAGGAAGAGATGGGCTTAAGCAGGGCATGTAATGCGAAGGCAAGATAACCGCTGGTCCTTAAGGGTAACGGAGTGTATCCCAAGTCTAGGAGGGGGCGGCAGAAGGTTAGGTGGGCGGATGAGATTAAGAAGTATGCGAGGATATAGTGGCCGCAGCTGGCAAAGGAACGGGTTAATTGGAGAGACATGGGAGAGGTCTTTGCCCTGCAGTGGGTGTAGTCAGGCTGGTGATGATGATGATGAGTACCACCACCGGTGTTTTTTTCCTCATTTCTCCATTCAATCTGTCAATTACCTTAAGTCAGTACCTTAACATCATTGCTTTCATTTTAAATATAAAGTTCATTGAATTCTAAGCTACACCAATTTTGAATGCTCAAATTGTATATTTTGGTCACCCTACAGTTTATGTCTATGGCAGATACATTCGCATACCTAGGGATGGACCGTGCCTGCTTCGACATCTGGATGATTACTGCCATACCCTAACAAGATTCTAGTGACTTCAGCAGCGTCCCCTGGTGGCGCAGGTGTGCGGCTGGACGCGGCAGCGGTCGCGCAGCCGCGAGTGCAGTCTGCTTCGCAGCGGCAGCACGGTGGCCGCCTTCGAAGGGCCCGAGGCGTTGCGTCACAAGCTGGCGCGCATGGCGCTGGATGGCCACGGACGCCTGTGCCTGGCCGCGCTAGACACGCACATGGACGACCCCCTGGGCGCCTGTGGGGGCGCCATGAGCCCGCTGCTCAAGCGCCTCTACGAGGACCCTCTGGAGGCATAGGCCGCGACTGGGACGACGCATCGGATCCAGCTACGTCCTCACGAAGGAGCATTTGTCAGCATATGCTTTACAGACTTCCTCTAGACTCCAATAGACCTTCTATATTCGCCAGTGATGTGTTTTTGCAGATTTCCACTGACTTTGTATAGACCTCGGCATAAGGTATTAAGGGTAGTGTCGACAATAGGCGTCATGCCAGTTCCGTAATTATTTTATTCTTCACTTATTGTAGTCTTCGTCCTGCCTCACTTTGTCGTCCACCTCTTTCTGTGGCATATTAGGATTGTTTCGTCAGCGAAATGTGGTGATAAAGGCGACACTGCTTTTAGACTCGGGATGAGCTGCTTCCCCCGCCATCTCAGAGTTGGAACTTGGACCAGTGCCTCTTCCGCACAGCCCACCTTGTACTTCTAAGTTTTCTTGTCTTGTACTTATCACGCTGTTTTGTTGATGGTGTTCCGGGGTTCCTTCGCCTCCGATATTTCGTGCGGAAGATTTCGGCTCATGTTGGCTGACCTCTCAAGGCTACATGTGTCAGTTCCGGGTTTTCTAGCTCTCTGGCCCTTCACTTCCAGACGTTGTAGGCGGTCCGTTGTGAAGTATTTTCGCATATTCCTTTATAGTCCTGCTCTTTCTTGCTGCTATTCCAGTCAATATTTGCTGATGGCCTGCGCAGTTTTTGTTCATTATTTTTAGAGAACAGCATCAATTTTCGTGCTATTTTGCTCCTAACATTCTCTGCTTCATATTATTTCTAGAGCATTTTCTGCCCCCTATGGCATCATTCCTCTCTCATGATGTCAACTTACTGCATTCCAGAAGAGGGCAAATACGGGCTGGTTGGTACATGTTTTACAAAAACAGCGCAATCAAAGACGAGACAAAAGAGAAGCACAAAACACCAGCGCTGTGTTTCGTGCTTCTCTTGTGTCTCGTCTTTGCGCTGTTTTTTACAATTCAACTTACTGCCTTCACTTAACCACATCAACACGTTTGGACTTTTCGTGGGAAGGCTGCCGGACCCGGATAGCGCTACCATAGCCAAAATTTCCCCGCGATGTTTTTGAAGACCTACGCTAAACGTATGCAGCACAAATAATATTTCGATGTAAGGGTTAGCTGCTCCCATGAGTTACAATGGGAAGAGCTACGAAAGGACATGAACGGCATACAAATTTGTGTACCGATGCATTGTCCGTATACGAAGTGCGTGATCTAATGAACACTTATTAGTTGGCCAAAGAAGGGAGCCTTTGTTGTTGTGTACTACTCCGCAAATAATGAACACCACTGCTGTGTGAATAAAACATCTGTTTATTTACAAAGAAATAAACTTGAAATGAACTGAAAACATCGATAAATTATTTTTGATGGAGTATGACGATCGTCGGAACGAGCGGGTGCAGTTGATTCCTGCTTTAATAAAAGTCGAGGGCGTTTGTGCATGATGGCGTGTCGAGATGGGAGTGTGAGGGACTCAATGATGAAACAAAACCGAGGCCACAGCACCCGGCAGCATCGACTTGCGGTCTCCGCTTCTTTACGTATGAAGAGTAATGACTACGTTTGTGCTATGACTAAAAAGGGGATGCCTGCATTTGCGAGGCATCGCAGTTCAGCAGCGTTCTCTCTGCGTTGACAGTCAGAATTCTCGGACTGATAGCGAAAATTGCCGCCCAAAAATGGAGGTCCCTCCTCAAAGCGTCTTCACAGTTCTTCAGAAATTTTTGTGAAATTTTCTTCTCTGGATAGGCTTACATGTCCCAATAATTTAGAAACAGCTACTGACATTTGAGAGAATTATGCATATCTGGTAGTTAAATGCCTGCTGCGACAGGTGTCGCGGGCCTGGTTCAAAGAGCAGGCTGTTGAAGGCAGCCTGGCTGAGGCTGACAAGACTTTACTGCGCATAAGCGTAGGAGATTAAGGCAAGTCAGCTAGCGTGCCGCAAGCTGTGGCGACCTTTGGCGACGCGGCCCATTCCACGGCCTTGGACTGAATGCCGGGGCCATCGCTGGACCTTAGCTTATCCCATGCTTCTTTGGAGGGTTCAGGTAAGAGTTGCGCCACTTGAATGAGTGCTGGGAGACAGATATAGCATACCCAAATCCTGGAAGCATGCAATGAAGGCTGCCTGGACTACTGTTACAGAAATCCTGATGTAGATGAACGCGAATTAACGGACGCCAAAACGGAGAGACCCTGTCAGTTTCGGAACAGACGTTGGCCACAAAGACACATCGAGGAAGACGTCACTTGAAGACGACGGCCAGATTTTCTATCCTGCAAACAATCTCTGGTCAGAATGCTCGCAGATGACTCGAAAAGGCTTAGGCGTTCTTGGCAGCGGTTAGCCGTTCGCTCCTAAGCCTCTCGCTCTTGGGGTCGACGCGGCGGTTAGCCTTGCTCGGTGGACGGCGCGTGGTCGTCTCTGGGGGCCTCCTGGACTTGCGGCGCGCCTGAGTCTCACGACCGCGCTTGGACGGCTTGCGCGTGGGCGGCGGCGCGATTCCCTTTTTGTTGTCCACCTCGGGGCAGTTGGCACCGTGGCCGCGTCTGCTGGTCGGCTTCTTAGCTGGCGGCTTGGCGGCTCCAGCGTCCGGGGTCGGAGGGTTCTTGAAGACAGGTGGCACTTCTTCGATGAACGGCGGCTGCTGTGGAGGCAGCTGGGGAGGAAGCACGGGAACCACCCTCACCAGGACTACAGGAGGCTGGAGCTGCGGCCTGCGAGACGTCAGTGGTCCTCGTTAAGATTTTCAACCACCGTCTATGAATGGCACCTATACTTATTAACGTAATAGTACTTAGTTTCGCTTCGAAGGCACGCAAGCTTCGGCACACCTCACTGGAGTGGCCAAGGTTTGCCATTTTATTCTTAAGACTCCGGTTATGAAAGAATAAAAAGTGTACGCTTCAATGTAATTACCTTAAATTTCGACTGAAGGCCAAAGCCTCGGTAAACCGAAGCGATGACACCTGGAGATCCTGTCCCATACAGCTACGGAAGCTCACAGAATAGTAACAGTAGGAATAGCAAATATAGAAAGAATATCCCAACGAAAGAGGAATGGTAACTATATTCGTTGATGGAAGAATTGTGCAAGCTTCTGGAGACTGCATCCTGGCTTCGGAAGACCCAAAATGATCTTACGGTTGGCTATAACACGCAGCTGACTGCAGATTTGGGACACGTGGCCTGCATATAAAGCCCTTGATTACGACTCGTGTTATGGCCAGTTCATCACAGAGTGAAACTAGGAGCAAAGTACTTGGGGCGGCAAAGAGTTGTCGGTTATAATTTGCAGACCAACCACGTATCTTAACGTCATGCGTTGGCACATTTCGATTTATTTCTACATTTTCTTCGTGGAGAAAATAATTCACCTCTTGGCTGATATCAATGCTGCACTGAAGTCGCAGTCCACACATGAGATTTAGAACTGTCGCTGCATGACTATTCCTGCGAAATTGTCAAGCGCCCACCATGAACCAGCCAGAATGGTGGCAGCGAATCCCTTGCTCGAGAGGTTACTTGAAGGCGGGCCGATTGCCTGCATTGACTTTGATGTCCATTCAATGAATCTTTCGCAATGATGTAGCTACTTTGTTGTCGGGCCTGTACTGGCGACTAGGAACGCTGTGGTTCAATTCTGATTGTTTTTTTATGTGTTGAGTTTAATCGATGTACAAATGAAGTGACGTCACATTCTGCTTAGTAGAAAGCGTTTAGAATGAATGTTTTCTTTACACGCTTTCATAATCGGAGGCCAACAATTTTAAAAATTAACGATATCAGGCCAGATTGATTTCACTATGCGGCCTTCTACCCTCCATCACAAAACCGCCTTTGAGGCAGTTTATTTCGAGCCTCACTTGATATACTTTCATCAGTTACCGCTGAGAGGTGTCGAGGTACACTCGAATCGAGGTAATCTGGATACGAGCGTATGCATTGTGCAGGTGATATGAGTGCGGCTGTTGCTTCCTGCAATTTGCCGGGCGTCACTTCTCTTATTGGCTGACCCCCCCCAGCTGACACAGGAAGCAACAGCCACACTACTGTTCTCTTCGCAATGCGTACCCTTCTATCGAGGTTCCACTTCCGGAAATCGAGTTTTAGACACTTATCAAACGTCGGTGTTATGGCTAGGTCATAGACTAAGGCGTAGGCTATCTACCTCACGCCTCCGAGTCCGTAATGGTAGACTACTGACGGTTGTCCGGGTCCCCCAAACAGGGGTGGCCTATCCACCGGCACCACTGGTGGCGGGTTCGCCGAGGTGTACACCACAGGTGGCTGGTGCACGAGCACATAGGCTGAAGACAGCGATGCCAGGCTGCACAGGAGCTGCGCACAAACAAAAACAAAAAAAAACTTTGGGGCAAAGGGTCACGCGTGGTGTACATTGCCTCATGTAAGAGATGAGGATGCACAAACGCAATACGGATGAAGTTCACGGTGTCTTTTAGCCTTCCTGTGTCTACTATTTCCACGCGCGAAAATATAATGACGTCATACCAGGGTGTTTCACCTAAGACTTGACGCAATTTTTAAAAATAGGCCTTTTGAGTTAGTAGAGCACTGTTTACGGCGTAGCATTGTCAGCGGTGTAGTACATTAGGATACAGCTAAGACGGGCTAACTAGCAGGCTGGTTAACCAATAGGGAATAGTTAACGTTTGAACCATTGATGTTAGGCTTCTTTATTATTGAGAGGCGTGTTACCCACCGTAACTTATATCCATATATGTTTTTAGTATTTCAAAAACGGGGTCACTCTCGGCGCTGTGGCCCAACAAATTTTGGCTATTTCGGCGAGTTACGTGCACTGGAGGGTTCCTTTGCCTGCAAGCTTCTTGAAAGCACATGTATTTTGGCGCGATGTAGCCAAACTTTGTTGGGACACAGCGCCGAGGGTAACAGTGTTTTCGAAATTCTAAAAACTGATATGAATATTACAGTGAACTACACGCATCTCAATAATTGAGGAGCCTAACAGTAAGAGTTAAAAAGTTAACTATTCAATATTTGCTCACCAGCCTGCCAGTTAGCACGTATTAGTTGTATCCTGGTGTACTACACCACTAACAACGCTATGTCGAAAAAAGTGCTTTTCTAACTCACAAATATTACTTTAAAAATTGTGTAATGTCTTAGGCGAAACACCTTCTATTGTATCTGTCCATGGTCGAATACAGGGCCTTGAGCATTCTACTTGTTACAAATACGCGCACGGAAAGCATTTCGGCACATCCGGTGAAGAAAGCACTGGCGGAACATTTGTAAATTGCGCAATGCAAGAAAATTTGCGAAACAAGTGGTTCAAACTTGACCGGCAGCGGGCGGCATTAAGTTTGAGGGCCTTTGTCGCGTAAGAACAGACCGGCATGGACCGACGGCATTGGTAAAGCAAGACGGGTGCAGTAGGAAAAGGTTTCAAGGCCACCTGTTTTCCGCATCGTTACCGTCAGGACTTCCGCGAGCTTAATGGATCGCGGAGGCTTCGGCCGGAAGCCACCCCGGCCAACGGAAACATGCATGCCACCGATCATGGATCGAGGAAGGAAATAATCTCTTCCGCCATTCCGCACTGACTCTGGACCGCACCGTCTCGCAGTCAGGAAGGCAGAATTTTGGCCTGCATATATGCCCTCAAGGAAAATATAGACACGAGTATCAAGCTAGGCTACACCGACATCTTACCTTCCAAGAATATTGGTATACAAATCTTACCAAAACCAGAATCCTGCTGCGCAAAACAGCGCTAAGCTCATGCTGACTCCCCATACATACACTTCGCGCACTATGGGCAATGATAAGTTCGAGAGAAGCAGCTTGCTTGAATGAGCCGGGAATTTTTAAGACCAATAACTTGCTTGCGACTAATAGCAACACTGAGCGCACGAAAACAGCAAACTCTCATCCCAAAAGTTACAAAGCGAACACTGGAGAGGAGCCGCTTTTCTCAAAGTGGCGTTTGAGTAATTGAACGCAAAGCACGGAGAGCATTAAATAAACAAAAACGAAAGCCTCACTGGAGTCGCAAGGCCTTTCCTACGTGCCTAACATAACATTACAATAGCGCATGTTATTAAAACGTCATCTATAAAGTCTCGAAGAAAACCGGAGAGGCACGCGATGACAGTTCGGTCACTCTGTTACTGCCTCGTCCATTTCTGAAAAAGAACGCCTTTCCGAGGCCAACTAATGAATCCACGTATGCAGCAGTCGTCACCGTTACACTGAGTTAGACAACAGACGTTGCGAGCAGTTGAGTTCACATGATTCATTTCAGCACCGCGTTGTGCACAGAGAAATAAATACGTGCACATCAATGTATGCGTGCATAGACTACAGTATGTTTTTGAGTGCGTAGTTAATGTCGAAACTTACTGCGCCTTTGTCGCCACGCAATTATTGAAGATGAAAAGCACAACATAAAGGGCGGCACGTGACCTAGTCATTGTACTTCATGTTTTGTTGTTGACGTTGTACGCGCAGCATACAAGAAAGACAAGACGCGTCCACAAGTGTCACTGCGTGTGTTTGCAGTGCCATTACTCAAGGCGGAGCTAGGCATCCAGTTAGATAGCCCGATAGCAATTCCCCTCCAGACACGCGAAATCCCACTGTATACCACGTTAAGACTTCCTGTAGCTGGTGCAGTGTGCTTGACAATACTGGTCGCGTGTATTTCGTTTCTCTCAACTTTTATGTTCGTTTTGTCTTTCTCTCTCCTCTGGTCACATTTTAGTCAAACATGTGAAACAAGCCTTGCCTCTACAGAAAAACTAAAACCAACGGGTCAAACTACTTGAATGTAGGATTTTCTATATTATACTATCAAATAATGTTTTCTTTTGTTGTTGTTTACTTTGAGGAACTTCCTCTTTCTGGAACCTTCTGTAACCTCCCATCTCATATCCTCATTTGCTATTTAAACCAAATAGCCACCCCGCCTCAATAATTATGTATTTCCTCACTCATTCTGCTACGTCTTGAAAGGCTACGGAAAAGAATCTCGTTGCTTTCGTTTGGAAAAGAGTCACCCGGAGCTATGGTCGCTCACATGAGAAAGTAATACGTGTACTCTGCAATCCTACGAGGCAGCACACCATTATTGTGTACGAGCTTTTCAGTGTAAAGCATTAATTCATCGATCTCGGCCGGCTTCAATGTGACCTCAGTACCACTTCAGTTACAACGAGCGTCTGGAAATACGAACCGCGCCACCATGCCCCCTCCAGCATCTATGCCCTGGATTGGGCCACCACATATGCATATAAGGAGAGCTGTTCGCGAAGCGTATAACTGGCCTCGTATGGAAAACTTCCGCCTCGGCCTCCGCCAAGTTTGCAGTACTCTCCTAACTGATGTCTGAAAGTTAATAGTTCACAACAGATCTCTTCCTGGCTTGCTTTTTCATGCCGGATCGTTAGGACAGAGTCGTCCGTAGATATAACGTAACGATGCTGGCCGCCCTGAAGTTAGCGCTATAGCAAGGCCCCCTTGGAACATACGCGCACACGCAGCTCAACCTTGCAGAGGCACAGTTCCTGTTCTTGTCCTGCTTATGTTAGATATCGGGCTCACAGAAGCCGCAGGCCTGGTAGCACCGATTTTCCTGATAAGGACGCCATATCTAACCGGTTGCGTCACCCGCACGATCTGTGACCTTAGATGTGAGCGAGATGTGTTTCGGATATGCCAAGAGGTAAAGCCACCAGGTGCAGACAAGGGAGCCTACCGCACCCCTTATATGATCTTGATCAAAAGCCCGGTTATCGGATCTGTAGCCTCTGGATGGATCTCGCGAAGACGCAGATGCAATTTGACCCCCCCCCCCCCCCCCCCAGCTCGTTATCTGGAATAAATAGTTCAAGGCGAACATCGGGACTCGCACGCCAGGAGTGTCATGAGGATATAACGTGTATTTACGAGAAGACTGGAATGAATTCTCCCTCTTCCTCCGATTCCTACTGCCGGGTTGAAGCACCTCCTCGCAGCAGGGGCAACAAGGGCACTACGAATGCCCTTTTAGCTAGTTTGTTCGATTACCGTATCTAAAATTATCACTTACCCTGTTCAGAGAACATATCGAGCGCCGGGAATTTCGGAAACTATTCACCTAAAATTTGAAAAACGCCGCACCTAAGAGACTTCACTGACGGTCGTTTAGAGCGCTCTCACGTTCGTTGATTGCTTGCGTCGCTTAACCTGCCTTTAAACTTCCTTAACTTCTGCTATGCTGCGACCAGGTAGTGCGAACGCAGCAATTTTTGATGCAGCTTGGAGAACGCATCATGAAGTAACTTTTTAAATATACCCAAGATTATTTACCGACTCTCGTGAGCCGTTTGAAACGTGATTTTGTGATTCAATGCATAACGGCAGATAAATAACGCAGGCGCCTTGCCATTTCCGTAAATGCGTGCAGTGGGCTTGAATGATATCCTTGGGCTCGCGACAGTTCGTATCAATTGACCTTTCATGATGCAAAATTTCTTCGCGATTGGAAGGGGTTGGGCCGAAGGCGTGACTTTAATCATTATAGTTAAACAAATTATAACTAAAGCGACTCTCATGAGTGGCGTAGGACTGGAATGATAGCTGTGAGGACGGATTGTTTCTGTCCCACTGTCCCACCACCCAATCGCTAAAGTGAAATAAACGGTAGCCAAACGACAGCGAATGAGTGACCAAACCTGCACGCCAAAACGCACGCGAATTGATCACCGAAGCCCACTCTTGAATATTAAAGGGCTCCTAATGACTTTCCTGAATAGCTCGCGAATGTATTGCTGCATATAAGATATATAGTTTGACGTCTAGCTACGTCCGTAAAAGCGACGCGTTAAAATGTGAGTGGCCCTCCAAAGCATCGCCGGAGGCCTCTGTGTTTTTCCAGCATAGCCGTGTTTCCGCCGCTTCGGTCCAAGAGCCGAGTTAAGCCGGACGGGTGGAATATTAAGCAGCGAAGCTTGAATACGCGGCCTCGAAACGGCCCCGCCAAGCTGGTTGCCTTTGCAGCCTGCTCAGAGCTTTCTTTCCTCATTCCTTACTGAGGCCAATACTCGGCGACTGCACTGCGTAAACAGTGTGCGCGTTTTCATCTATAAACGGTGAAGCGAAACCCGTGTCAGAGTAAAGCACAGTATCTCGCGAAACAAATCTTGCGTTCCGAGGCGGCATACCCAGCAATTCTAGTGGTAGTAGTGGTTTTATTAAAAATAATAGTAAAAAGGAAGGAAAAGATTTTTGCTAGCCCCGGCATCTGCCATCGATACTGAAGCACCTGAGCTGGGGCAGCGGAAATAAAGGACAGCAGGCAGAATGAAGAAATGAAATTAAAGAGGTGAGGGGACAGGAAGAGAGGATAGGGGCAGAAGTAATATGTACACGCTATTTACACAATAAGAAATGTGTACAGGTTGCGCGCGTGATTAGTTCATGATGGAGCAGAGCGATTCTGGACAAAAGGATTTTTGAGCGGGAAACCATTTAGAAACTCAATTTTTTCGTATACTGCAAGATTTCACTATAATAATCAACATAGCCGCAGATCACCCAAAACACTGCTCTATTTTTTATTTTCTATTCACGTTTTTGCTATCTTCAAAAAGCGTTCCCCATTGGTTATCTATGGCAATCTTAACTGTTCGGTGCGATCGATGGAAACACTTTAAAGGAAATATTTTGCTGCATATCAGAATAATGGACCATTACCTTCGATATTTCGAAACAGGGCCTTAAAATTTTCCAATTTTCAAAATCTTTGCCAGCGAAAGCTGGACATGAACATTAAACAGACATATCGGCGCTAAAATCTGGTAACTAGCTTGCTTCAAGCCAAACCTTGACATGAACAGAATCATACCTTGCTGAAACGCTACACCTGTGAAAGATTCCATACGGGACATATTACGTTATGCGCCGGTACGATGTAACGTTTTTTTTTCCATAGTTACATTCTGTTCCTACCGTACGCGGCACCGATTCGTGGATACCGAAGATATTGGAGAGTGGGGCGTTGCCTGTATTAACAAGATGGGAAAAAAATAATGAAAATAGTATAACTCTAGAGTAAGGTCATTACGTCTATTTGGTCCAGGGTTACGCCTATAGATCGGCTTCGCACGGCTATAAAGTTTAATACTGGGCTGGTTGCAACTGCGGCAGAACGCGCATGAAGTTGTGAATAGTCGGATAAATTTAAAAGCGTCCGTAAATTTGCATATCGTTAAAGACCTATGCAAGACAAAAATTAAACATTTCGGCTGGAGTGATTAAGAGGACGATCTTTTTTTTTTTTGTTGCTTCTTGCTATATTACCCTGGGGGAGTTAATCTTGTGACTCATCTCGCCTATTTTTTTATTTTTGGAGAGCGGTTTTCCCAAACTTATTCCGCGCGTCTGCTAAGAATAGCGCTGGGTGAGGAAATCCCCCTGGAAAATACTGCGATATTGGATCTGAATTTGCCTCGGTGTTTCTAAAAGGCAACCCACAGCGATAAGGCTGCGATGACTGCACACATTACTGCCCCTAGAGCGCATGCGCACCGGGATCCGCCTTATAGATCGTCAATGCGTCACCCAGACTGCGTCTAGGAGCGGTCAACAGGAAAACCTTCCAGTTCCTTCAGCATGCTCAAATGCTGCGGCCGTAAATCTTACTGCTTGCAAAACATACTCCTCACTTTCGTTTTCGGTGGAAAATTTCTCTCCTAAAAGCCGCCGCGGCACTACTATGCCTAAAACGTTCAGCCACTCTGCAAAGAGGTTCCGGGCTCGAATCCGGCGGAGCCTGCCCGAATTTAGATGGCGGCGAAACCGAAAAACGATCCCGATTTCTGAAGTGTCGAGGTTAATCCGGTGTCCTTCCACTACGGCGTCCTTCATAGCACCTCACTAGGCTTTGCTCTCGTAAACCTTAAATTGTTATTAATTATTAAGCGTTCTAGTGCATTACTAGTAGTGAGAAGTTAGCATCCAAAACCTGCACGCTAAGTACTCACCAGCGCCGAAGAAACCGCGGAGGCCATCGCGCTCCCGCCAATGGTCACGTCGGTGCGACGAGTGGTAATAATAAATAGTCCGAGTGCGCGCGCCCACAGGGAGGTAAGTGATCTACGGAGCGAATGTCTTCGTGTCTTCGGTGCTCGAAGTTCGAGAGATGCTCCTGTTCCTCCTCGACCGCAGCTGGCCCTTTTATGCCAGCGTCGCCGGCGGCACTGACGGCGTACTTCGCCTCAACGTCGCGTCCCGTAGACGTCACCACCGCCTCGCGCAGACACCTCCTCACCTACCGCCGCGCACCATCGCCACTGGCGTCTCTGCTGGGAAAGGAGGGATCAATCACTCTCTCTCAGCATCTGGCTTAACCCTCCGCTAAAAGCCGCGTCACTCTGCGGTGTCTTTGTGCTGTTCTTCGCTTTCTGGCGCTCGGCGCCCCGACGGACGCCGGGAAACACAGAAGATCGAGTCGCCCCGCCGTCCTTCGGAATTGGCGACGACGCCGCGCTAGCGTTGTATGTATATCGCACGCTTCGACCGAAGCGCCGGTTTGCACAGCGAACGTTTCCAAGGAACGCAACAGGCGTGGTAGACGCAATATAGGAATCGGTACTCACAATATAGACATTATATAGAAACCTGTAAACATTATATAGGAATCGCGGTGTATGCTTAATAGTGAATGCATGCTGTCGGTTTCGTGCCTCCAATCACTGCCGTAAAGAGGCGGCATAGTAAGCACTGTCTCTCCTTGGAAGTTATAGGACATGTACACCGCTGTCCAATCTATGGAACGAACACGACTTTCGAAATTGAAAATTGTATTTTTTTAGGAAATCACGCAGTAACTGTCTCACTTTTCTCGGCGGACACTTGAACCGCGCCGTAAGGGAAGGGATAAAGAAGGGAATGAAAGAAGAAAGGGAAAAAGAGGTGGCCGTAGTGGAGGGCTCCGGAATAATTTCGACCACCTCGGGATCTTTAACGTGCACTGGCGTCACACAGATCGCCAATAATAATAATTGGTTTTTGGGGAAAGGAAATGGCGCAGTATCTGTCTCATATATCTTTGGACACCTGAACCGCGCCGTAAGGGAAGGGATAAAGGAGGGAGTGAAAGATGAAAGAAAGAGGTGCCGTAGTGGAGGGCTCCGGAATAATTTCGACCACCTGGGGATCTTTAACGTGCACTGACATCGCACAGCACACGGGCGCCTTAGCGTTTTTCCTCCATAAAAACGCAGCCGCCGCGGTCGGGTTCGAACCCGGGAGCTCCGGATCAGTAGTCGAGCGCCCTAACCACTGAGCCACCGCGGCGGGGCACACAGATCACCAAGAAATCACTTTTTTTATGCATCTATGAAGCACTGCTCGAGATTTAATGGTGCGGTTCTTCAGTCGCAGCCTTGGAGTCCAGCTGCATAAATCTAATCCAAGCTGCGTGGGAAGATAGCGATGGAATTCAGTATTTTATCTCATATTGCGTTCGGCGACTTTTTTACGAGTGCACGAGAACTGAGCGGGACGTGTTGCGGTGCTTGAAGTGGAAGGTTCTCGACGTAGAAACCTGAAGACAAAGAACGCAGCTCGAGCTTGAAACCTGAATCTGTTATCCCTTCCCTTACGGCGCGGTTCAGGTGTCCAACGATATATGACACAGATACTGGGCCATTTCCTTTGCCCAAAAAACAATTATTATTATTATTATAATAATTATTATTATTATTATTATTATTATTATTATTTATCAGGTCTGGTACCTTTCTGTAATAGATATACTATACCGCATTAAAAATAATCAAAATTCAATTTATTTTCATGTCATCATGCTTATAACTGATGCGGATAGAAGGCGGCGGGGGGGGGGGGGAGAGTGGTGGCAGCTGGGTGCTCAAGATTAACTGAGAGGCGTTGAGAAGTTAAGCAACATAACGCCTACTTCCTCTCCCCGATTAATTTATTCGTTCTCTTTTCTCTTATGGTTGGCGGTGGACACGCTTATTTCGTTTACTGCCAGTGATACAAATGGTAGGGGCGAAGGCCCCTACATGACACTTGTGGCCTTCCTTTACTGTCAGGAGGCACCCTAACAAAGGGAAGGATAGTCCTTAGAGCGCAATCCTTCTCATAGCGCTGGAGATCATCCGGTGCTGGTCTTGAACTGAAGTGCTGGTCAGAAGTGTCTCCCAGTCCGACTCTGCCACGGTCTGTGATGGGGGATGATGGAAGGTGGGGCATGTGAAGAGGGTGTGTAGGAAGTTTCCTGGTTTTCTGGAAAGTTTGAATGAGGGGGGAAATTGGTCTGTGTATTGGGCATTAAGTAGTTTGGGGTATCCATGGAGCAGTCCGATTTGTTAGTCATCGCCAGTGAGCGGCCTGCGCTATGGTGAGGGATGGGGCTGTGGGCGCGTATTCCCTTCGCTTGTCCCGGTAGTATACGGTCAGAAAGACAGCAGAAAGGTTATGGTTAGCACAATAAAGCGAATTAATGTAGCTCCCTTTTTATTATTTTACGCAATATCATATTGAACGCAGAGCAAAGATATGAAACTTCCCAAGAGAGCAATCGGTTGATTGTCAATCAGTTGAGCGTAAATAATTGACATTAGATAATTAATTGAATAATTAATTACACAATAAACATGCATTCATTAGGTTACAAGAGTACAGAAGACAATGCCAGTTGCTCGAGTGCAGTTTACCTGCCCGGAGGCTGAGACTCTTAGCGGGAAACTGATTGTCAACGGCGACTAATTTTTTTAGGAAAAAGAGAGAGAAAAATTATTTATTTTAGACGCTTCATCCAGCGCGCTACTACTGCTTCCACCATTACTGAACTGGCGTGGCAGCAAGAGGTACTGCAGTTGCTTTCGTAGCGGAACGAGCCGGTTCTTCAAAGAGGTCAATGGCGCAACAGTACCGTCAGCCTGCAACAGTAAAGGTCAGGTTTTGCTTTTAATGCTTTCAAACGCTTTTAAACTACTTCTGTCACGTTTTGACTTTCCCGTGCGTGGCATTCCTGTGCTTTCTCGCTGGTGCGCACCCGTGCAAAGGTCAGCCTACACCTGCTCTAGACATGTGCATACATTTACTGTGGTCCACAGGTGCACCTTGGTGGACGCCGAGCTTTGTGAAACGGGCTATGTCCTTCATAGAGCTAGCGTCGCAAAGCATGGGCTTCAGTCGGCGCTCACATAAGTAACGGAAACGTAAACGATAGCCTCAAAGATTGAATGACCCCTGCAAAAGCTCCATTAAGAAACGCTCAATACCCTACTACACTTCATGTATATAAGCCGATGCGGTGGCTCAGTGGTTATGGCGTTCGGCTGCTGGCCTGAAAGACGCGGGTTCGATCCCGGCCGCGGCGGTCGAATTCCGATGGAGGCAAAATTCTAGAGGCCCGTGTGCTGTGCGATGTCAGTGCACGTTAAAGAACCCCAGGTGGTCGAAATTTCCGGAGCCCTCCACTACGGCGTCTCTCATAGTCTGAGTCTCTTTGGGACGTTAAACCCATATAAACCAAACCAAAATTCATTCATATAGTAATGCAGGCATTGCGCGGATTATCCTGGAAGCTTTTTTTTCACTTATCGGTTGTGTTCATCGGCATTGTAAGTAATTATCATCGACTGATTTTGGTTTCGTTCGGTTTATGGGGGTTTAACGTCCCAAAGCGACTCAGGCTATGAGGGACGCCGTAGTGAAGGGCTCCGGAAATTCTGACCACCTGGGGTTCCTTAACGTGCACTGACATCGCACAGTACACGGGCCTCTAGAATTACGCCTCCATCAAAATTCGACCGCCAAGGCCGACATCGAACCCGCGTTTTTCGGGTGGCTTTTGAGTTTCCTGCATCTTAACGGATGTTTCGCTCGACCGCCACTTGTTCCAACCGCTATAAAATCAACAGTGGCTAAAATACCTGGGAGTGTATGAGGAATTCTCGGTCAGGATAATTCTGTTTTCATTTTAATTCTTTCTTTTAAGACAGCATCAAAGGGCAGGCCTTGGTGCTTACAGAATCGCTGGTCGCTTAAATTCGTGATAATACGGTACTATTCACCCACCCATTCTTCCCTCTTTCCCCGACGCCTATCGTATACCGTTGGAGCGTAATGTGCAGGTGTGGAGTTGGCGCGAACGTGGGAACGCGTGGCATTAAGTGGCGGGAAATCGAGACGCGGTGAATCCCCGGATTCGGCTTCAGAATGGCAGAGTATGCGTAATGGAGCGCTTGCCGAGAACGGCGCTGCACCTATATAACTGAACGTGATGACGGAGTGTGCTGGAGGCACCGCCAATATATATAGCGTTCCATCTTATTGTTCCGTGCACGTCGCAGTTTGCAGCGTTGGAATAGGCTGCCGGGACTTTTCGCTCATTTCGAGATGAATGCCGTTGGCACCGGAAGAAAAGGAGACCGAATTGATTTTGGGGGAAATTCTCTGCCGTTCTAGTGAAAGAATTTCGTAAAAGAAGGAAGTCCCCTCCCATATTGGCTCCTGGAACACTTGGAAGAATTTCTTTGAGAAATCAATCATTGTTGCACAGTCACGTTAATTAGATAACGGACTGTCTTCGCACTGCTCCTGTTCAGGGAGCCTCCCCACCCCCTACCAGGAAACAGAGGGCTACGTATGTGCGGCGAAGCTAATTAACTTTCTTTGTTAGAAGTGACACTTTCTTCCAAGTTTCATTCAAAGCCCGCTGCGTGCGCACCCAACAGCTCTGGACAAAAGCATATTTGAACCGGAACCAGTTTATGAAGTCAGTTTTTCCATATGTTGTAAGATTTGGCTATAAGAATCAATATCTCCCCAGATCTCCCGTCGGCAGGTTTGCATTTTTTTTCCTATCAACGTTTTCTCTGTCGTCAAATGCGTTTCCCGTTTGTTTTCTATGGCAGACATAACTGCTCGATGCGAGAGATGGAAACACGCGAAAATAAAGACTTCGCAACGCATCGAAAGAGGGCACCATTGCCTTCAATATTTCCATATCAATACTTACAATATTTCAGCATTCAAAACTTTTGTCCAATAATGTTGGACATGATGGGACGCATTTTATCTAAATGTTGCTAATATGGAAAACTTCGAAGTGTTCTTAATTCAGTTCGCTGTCAGGAAGGAAAAGTAAGGAAGGAAAAACTTTAATAAAGTGAAGGGGAGTTGGGCGAGCTTATGGGTGGGGCCCTCATTCCAGGGCTCCACTGGCTTGAGCTGCCCTGCGGACCTGTTGCATGAGGGCCCGTTGGTCCTCCAGGTTATCGCTGGTCAGCAGCGCCTCCCTCCGCTCAAAAGACGTGTTTTCCGTCTGTAGAGTGTTTGGTTTGGCCCCACATCCCCACGAAATGTGGAAGAGTGTAGGGCGGGCCTGGCACCAGGGACAGGTGTCGGAGTATAATGTTGGGTGTATGAGATGTAGTCTATGGAGGTTTGGAAATGTGTTCGTCTGTATCTGCCGCCAAGTGACGGCATCTGGGATGTCCAATTTCCCATGAGGTGGAGGCAAATGTCTCCTTTGAAGACGCTGACACTCGAGGCGTTCAGGAAAACGCTCGGTTGTATGTATATTTTTTTTTTTCAATTCGTTTCCTCTGGAATTTGGCCATACACTTTTCGCTGGTAATCGGACTTAACTGCGGCCTCAAAAGTGTGAGGGCTGTTGAGGTCACCTTGAGGCTTCGATCATTGCCTTGCTGGCCCCCAAATAAAAATCACCGTCGCCCATGCTCTCAGCGCAGGAGAGCTAAGGTCCCCTCCAGCAATGCCAACATAAGCAAACCGTAATAATAGTATTGAACTGGGTCATTGAGATATGCTTGGGATGTACTCATATTAAAGCCACGGAGTGCTTACGTTATCATTAACATGGTAATCGATTACGCAGCTGTACACGCGTTAACCTTATCATTGTTGGATGACTGAAAAGAACCCGGAGAAGGGAGGTACCGCTGTTGGCGCATTTATGATATCGGCGAGGACGTGAAAATGCGGCCGTGCATTATGAGAGGAAAGGTTAGACAACGGAAGAATTACATGCCTTCATCTACAGTGCATCACAAAGAAGGACGAATGAAGTAACGCACGGGGCAAGTACTTGGATCGTTTCTTTTGTCCCTGATTGCGATGTGCGATAGAAAGCAGCTTAAAGGAGTATGGACTAATAATAATAATAATAATAATAATAAATTTTGGGGAAAGGAAATGGGGCAGTATCTGTCTCATATATAGTTGGACACCTGAACCGCGCCGTAAGGGAAGGGATAAAGAAGGGAGTGAAAGAAGAAAGGAAGAGAGAGGTGCCGTAGTGGAGGGCTCCGGAATAATTTCGGCCACCTGGGGATCTTTAACGTGCACTGACATCGCACAGCACACGGGCGCCTTAGCGTTTTGCCTCCATAAAGACGCAGCCGCCGCGGTCGGGTTCGAACCCGGGAACTCCGGATCAGTAGCCGAGCGCCCTAACCACTGAGCCACCGCGGCGGGTCGTATGGACAAGCCGAAATCTATGCTTTGGGAAAAGGGCAGGACCTTACATTGCCCCGCGCCGTCCGTGCGTAGCACCTTGTTTCTTGTCTCCATGAGCTCTAAAGTTTTTGTCTCTCGCTCACAACTGCTTTGCGCGGTTTTGCACCAGCGAATCCTGCAATAATGCGACGGCGCTGGTACATAACTCGTTCGCATGCTCACTAGCTCACTCGCCAACTGACTCACTAAGAATATCACTCACTCATTAACACTCTTACTTATTCGCTCACTCCCTCACTGACACTCTTCCACGCCCACTCCTTCACTGAAACTCTGACACGCTCACTCCCTAACTGAAGCTCTTCTCACTCACTCGGTTCTTCGTTGACGCTCTAACGCATTCGCTCACTCCCTCAGCGCTCACTGACACCCTTGCTCGCTCACTTGCTCACTCCCTCACTGACACTCTTCTCGTTCACTGACACTCTTACGCACTTTCTCCTACCACGCATTCCTACCTCCATGCCTCCTCCCAACATAACAGATCTCTTGTGGTCGTAATTTCACTCTTGCTATACACATTTATCATCACACGGCTCCCAAGCCGTCAAATGCCTTTATCGCATCCACGTTTGTTTACGTTCCGTCTCGCAGCAGGGAAAGCAAAAGACAAGACGACCATATTTTGTGTCTTCACTAAGATGAAGTATCTCTATAAGTTGACTTAAAGAGCCATGAAGGCAATGTCCGCCTTTTCTACGCTTTCCTTTTCCTTTGTTTTCTTTCTAGAAGTGCGCACGTCGTCGAATCCGGCGCCACGCTGTCGTGACTAAGCCACCGTCCGCCTCTGTACGTGCACAACGGAGGGCTTGTTTCAAGGTGACAGTGAGACTGGCCTCGGCGCCATAACAGAAGGGTTGATGAACGGCGCGGCCACCAACAGCGCTGGCGAAGCGTTGTCAAACGCTCGGCGTTTGCCGCCGAGAGGAAGCCGTGTAAAAGCAGGCGCTTGTTCTCGGACTGAGCGCCGTCTTGCTAATACCGTGCAACGCGGTAGAAGATAGAAGCGTTATGTCGACGAATTGTCTGCAGACTGGCTACTATCAGTTATCCGAGAGAGGTTTAGCCCAGCGGGCAAATGGTAGCTGGCAGGCTATAGAAAGTCCACTGACTCAAGAAAGTTCTGGAAGTGATGTTTGTGCGCAATTTCCGACAACGGTTATCAACATTAAGCCAACTGTAGCAAAGTTTGAAGACGAATCCGAAAATGTTAAAAGCTGTAAGCAAAAAGCGTTAAAGGACGGTGCTCTAAGTCCCGATACAGTTTTTACTTTGACTATTGACACAGTTTGTGGACCTAAGGAGTGATGATTTGTTTGCCTCTGAACTTTATACACACAACTTACAAAGAGTAAGCAAGGCAGCAATGTGGGCTAGTTAGTTGTATATTTAATGGGAATAACTCTCTACACAAGGAAAAAAAACAACTGAAACGACTGACACAGGACAAGCGCGCACTAACAATAAGATTTATCCTGGTACGAGGGACATAAATTCAGTGCGCGCTTGTTAGTGCGCGCTTGTCCTGTGTGCGTCGTTTCAGTTGTCGTTTTTTCCTTGTGTAGCGCGTTATTCCCATCAAATGTACAAAGAGTGCATGAAATTTTTTAAAGAACTTTTTGTTACTGTAGAGCCACCGTGATGGCTCAGTGGTTATGGTGCTTGGATGCTAACCCGAAAGACGAGAGTTCGATCCCCGCCGCGGCAGTCGAATTTCGATGGAGGCGAAATTCTAGAGGCCCGTGTGCTGTGCGATGTCAGTGCACGTTAAAGAACCCCAGGTGGTCTAAGTTATTCCGGAGCCCTCTACTACGGCGTCCCTCATAGCCTGACTCGTTTTGGGACGTTAAACCCCGATAAACCATAAACCAAACCAGAACTGTGTTCATTTTATTGTGGGTCGAATTCTCATCTCTGTTCGAACATTCTCGAAGGCTTCGCGACCGCTCAAAATGTTTTGTTTATAGCCAGCGCTGCAGAAGTATGAAGTGCAAACCTTTAGGTCAGTGAACTGTCTTTTAATTGCCTACAGTTTGTTGTGCCCGGAAGGTGCGTACACAACTGTCGAATAATGATTGTAGCCACATGAGATGATCTCTCCTCCTTACTATAGAAAGCTTATGAGTGAACTTGCGATGCCACAGGCGGTCCATTGTTTATCAAAAAATGCATGGTCGACCGACTATGTATTTATTCAGTTATGTATTTTGGTGTACGCATTCTATACGGACTGCATACACGAAGATCTGAAGGCGGCAAAGCTGGCGGTTGCAGATCATAGGTCGAATTGACGAACGCCATTCTCATGTTTACAAACACTTTTTGATTGGTCAGGGCCTGTACTGCGGCCGACCATGACAACAAAAACACAAGAGCCAAGACGCCTGCTAACCACTCAGAGTTCTTGTATGTGTGGGAAGCCTTTGTGAAATGGGTTCCTGGTAGCTAACGGCGTCTATAGCTTCGACATTAGTGTACAGTACTAGGGAGGCATAATGTTTTGACTGTCGGCGTGTGGAAGTGTCCGGCAAGAGGTGGGTCCGCAGCAGCGGCAGAGAGCTAATGGAAACGCCGACAAGAAAAGAAAATAAGGGGTCCCTGTGCTCGCCAATCAGCGGTGTTACGAAACCGAGCCGTCAGGGTTAAGGGCGCCTTCGAAAGGCCTCGCTGTTACAAGTGTGCCACTTGTTGCGTCACACGAGGCCATTGGAAAGCGTTTTAGACGAGAGTCGTGACGGACAAGTTTACGAAGAGCCTCACTGACTGCCTGAGGTAAACAGATTTACCCTCACGGGGATTTACGATGATGTGGCCGGCGTCCAACAATTCGCTGACTATCTAAATCACCCGCGTGCACGGGTTAATTTAGAGAGCTGCAAGCCTAACTTTCAGTGCTCAAGGCTTTGTCATTTAGGACCTCGACTTTATGGACGACCTGCACACGTCCTTAACCCCTTCAGTTATGAATTATCCGGTGGAAGGAAAATTTTCAAATGATCAGATTTTTTGGAGATGCCTAGGATGCACGGAAAAAAAATCCGCCTTCTTGATAATTAATCATACAATTTCTATCGGGTCCTCATATGTCCGCATGGCGACTCAACACTACTTTCGGGTTCTATTTATATATAGTAGTTTCTGTCAGAATAAGTCATTCTGTAAACCAGCCAGCTAATATGAGACCTTTTAAAGTTGTCACTGACGCAAAACAAGCAAATGAAAACACACTCTCCGGAACCACACCGGCGTTCATGTAAAACGCTGAGGTGAACATTTTAAAAGCAGTTTCCTGAATTCATTTCCCGCGCCCGGATTGCGATGGTTCTACGCGCCATGTCGCAGTGGGTTCGAAAGGCCAACCTTCCACCATTCGCGTCGAATTATATACCGCAGCCGCAATGAAGCGTGTTGCGCACACTACGAACGAAGGGTTTAATCCAGCTGAATACGAAACAATTTTCGGGGTAGATATTTGGCCCACGTCCTTACTGATTAGTGCAAAAAAAATATTACCTACCCGCTGCGGTGGCTCAGTGGTTAGGGCGCTTGGTTACTGAGCAGGAGTACCAAGGTTCGACCCCGATCGCGACGGCCGCGTTTCGATGGAGGCAAAACGCAAGAAAATGGAGCGGACGCTTAAAGATCCGCCTTAAGGGTATGAAGTGATAGCGTACTGGATTAGGCTTTCCTATCTGAGCAGCTTAACACCTTTGAAAACATTTTTAATTTTTTTAGAATTCTTTCAATTAATTATTTGATAAATTCTGCTCTAAATTTTCTTAATTAGTGTCATCAAGCAGTGGCTTTTCATTCTGAGCATTGACACCTTCGAGCCCTCTTTGCATTTTTTTGTTTTTTCATTTCTTTAATTAATCAGTTATTACAACGATCTCATTAAGTCGTCATCGCTTATAAGACACCAGTCAGCCATCAGTCACTAGAACCACAAATTGCCATGATACCTGATACGGTCGAGTTTAGGTGGAGGCGAAGTTCTAGAGGCCCGTGTGCACTGCGATGTCCATGCACGTTAAAGAACCCCAGGTGTTCGAAATTATCCGGAGCCCTTCACTACGGCGTCCCTCATAGCCTGAGTCGCTTTGGGACGTTAAACTCCCATAAGCTAAACTAATTCCATGGCTACCAAACTATTATGTGTGTGAGATTCGCCACTACTCCACTGTCCCCTTCTTTCCATCTTTGGCAAAACGCTAAGGCGCCCGTGTGCTGCGCGATGTCAGTGCACGTTAAAGATCCCCAGGTGGTCGAAATTATTCCGGAGCCCTCCACTACGGCACCTCTTTCTTCATTTCTTCTTTCACTCCGTCCTTTATCCCTTCCCTTACGGCGTGGTTCGCGTGTACAACGATATATGAGACAGATACTGCGCCATTTCCTTTTCCTAAAAAAAAACAATTTAAAAAAGTCCACTTAATTTATTCCCCTCCCCCAGCGCGGGGTAGCCAAGCGGAGACACGTCTATACTCAACTCCTCCCCGGCCTTTCCCTTTATCCGCTTCCTCTCTCTCTCTCTCTTTCTTTGGCTGTCACTTCCTCAACACGGTAGAGGATTAGAAGTTTGGGATGTAATCTCGATCGAGGCGTTACGGTGCAGATTATGCGAAAACCTCAGGAAAGTTGTATTAAAGCTATGTTCCAAGCGATAATAGTAATATCCGAATACTGCCAAGCAAACTTTATGCGTCTCAAGCGTTTATAGCAACTCATAGAGACTTCCCATAGCTCGGAGGATCTGACGCTTTGTATTAACCCGATAGCGTTTTGGCTCCACTTGAGCAGAAAATCCGGCCCCGTCGTCGGCGTTGTGACCGAAATGTTTCCGGAGAGGAAACCTAGGTGAGAAAACTAGGTCACATGATCATGCGGCGTCATCATGACCTGCCCACCGGATTGTGACCAAATTGCAACCACCGTGGCAGGTTGCAGCAGTATTGCCGAATCGTGGGAAATTTCCCATATCGTGGGAAAATAAAGCCACTGAGGAAAAAGGGAATTTTGTTTAATAAATAACCCATTGAAAACGTGGTAAATTTTGGTTTCGCTAAAGACCGTTGTTCTAAATGTGCTTCCTCAAGAAAATGTGCAGAGATGAAGGGAAAATTCTGTTATCATGGCGGCCTGACTAGAGTCGCGAGAAGAAATTTGGCTTGATGTTTCCCTTTAATTTGCTGCCTAAACTTGGATACAGAGCCCTGGCCCATTCTGGTTCATTCAGGCTTCGAGTGCTGCGTCCTTGAATTTCTTCCAGCTATAGTGGCAGTGACCCTTCCATTAATTAGCTTCCAACCACTCCCAGCTCTTAAGTCGCACAATCCCCTATGTACGCATGTTGTTGTAAAGGAATTCCTGAAAATTTCTATGGTCTATACAGGAGAGGCTAGAAAGGAAGTGGAAGTGGCCGAGCTGGTCCCCGTCTAAAAGCAAAAAGTAATATAAACGAACAGGTAAATGACGATGATGTGATGAAGAACAATCCAGCCCTAATGGTCATTATTAATGGGCTTTGAATTTATTTTATTTAACTCATTCTTATATGTATTACCTTGGCTGTATTCACTCTAAAATTACTATATTTTGGAAAAAAAATTTTGTGGGAAAAAATGGGACATTTTTAGCCGACACCTGGGAAAAACCAACTTGTCAATGCGGCAACACTGGGTGGCAGTTAAAGTGATGATTCGTCGCGAAGAAGTTGCCCAGGAGGAGCAACCTGGGCCGCAGAAGCCCCAACGTTGGCAGCATCTCCCATCTCAGGGCCATTGCTTAACCGCTACACCATTGCGCCAGGAGTGGTAGGAAGACTCCCAGGGATCTACGAATGTAAATTCCAGAATGACCAATCCCACATATATGGGCGTTAACCCACTTAAGCTATCACGCCATACTTTTAAGAGCCCCATTCAGTTTTTATCTCTTGTCCCAAGACGGTGCCCAATCTTTCCTTTGAGCCTACAGAAAGTTTTCCTTCTTTAATATTTGAAAATATGGATGTCGAATACTGAATATTCGTATTGGACGGTGATCTTGAACAAGAGTTCGTCATATAAGATAGAAGATGCGGGAGGATAAATGGTTCCTAATAGATAAATTTATCACTGAGTAATATATCTTCATGACCGATCCGTTCAATTAAAAGGTGCTTCCTTCCTTAGAAATGCGTCTTTATAACAGATGCGTCCAATTAGCGAGGCAGTCCAACTGCTTCTACCCTACTCTTAATGCCTGCTCAGAATGGCTTCTAAAGCCACCTGGTGGTTCGCTCGATCAAGCTAACCAGGATGTGCGAAGATGGTAGCAGGACGGCAGTGTCTATATGGTGTGTGACGGACGAGTAGGATTAGCACCGTTGTGTTAGCATAAAGCCCCTACGGCGGGATATCGAACATTTTCTTGAGTTGCGTGACTTCCCTTTCGTACCTAGCGGTGGAGGCCAGAGGGGCTCTAATTGGCCACATTGAGCGTTAAATCGCCAAGGCGGAACTCGTTTTAGGAAAAGATGAGCAGGCACTTTCGCAAATACTTTTTTTTTACTGATGGTAAGGGGTAGGGTAAGTGAAAGCGATAGTTTTGAAAGTAAGATCCTTACCGCTGGCGTTTTAACAGGCATGCTCACAGCGCGCTCAGACTGGTGATAGGGTCGTTATTGACGCTGTTTACATACTAGAATTATGTGCCCATTTTGCTTATTTTAGGGTCAGTTTGTGGATCGCTTCTCTCCTCATTTGCATGTTCAATAGTTTGTACTCGTAAGAAAAAAAGGCTTGCATATGTTCAAATAGTATCCTTGGTTGCAGCACCGGCATGTCATGGAGTAAAAACCAATTGTAAAGCAAAAGGTTTGGGTAGAGGGCAAGAAAATCTGGGGCAGAATTGATTATATATTAGACAATCATCTGTTAGGGAATGGAACGAATGTGAGAAAAGTAAGATTGGGGTATACCATTCCTATTAATCCGGCAAGTAAAGAGGCTTAATAAAAACAAAGCCATTTAGTTCAACTTTTTTCTCATTAACGCTATTGAAGGAAAAATGCTTATTTAATTGAATAAAATTTCGTTTACTATATTGAATTGTTGGGCACACCATACAGTTAATGCCGTCAGTCGGTATAAGTCTTCAATAACATAATTTGTAACTCTTTTAACACAATGTTTTGCTTTGAAAAGTGCTAAACTTGCTTCTCACGCCAACAGTGATAACTCGCAAATGAACTAATGTAGACCATAATGCTTCGGCATTTATGAAGATCTGCTTACTAGCTGTGCGGTGAATGGAATGAAGAGTCTGTGATGAGTTCGTAAGCAGTTATCGAAAAAAATACTGAAAATATGCTCAAAAATCGGCGTGACACAACCATGGGTATTGGGATCAAAGGCCACAACATAAAAATATATCCGTGAATTTAGATAACATGCATGGCAGCTCAAAAAAATGAGGACAAAAGCGAACGAGGAGACACAACACATGAGCGTCTAGCGGAACACTGCAGATCACTAAAAGGTGCTGTGTCCTCCAACCTCGCTTTGCACTGCAGGGATTGCAAAGATTGCTTTCCTCACCTAGACAGGACAAGTATCTTGTTCAGGCACAGGGATAGGGTATGCCGGGAGCTGATAGAAGCTTACTTGATTAAAAAAGAGAGAGAAGCGTGTGCCGCATCACCGTCGGTCAGCCTGCAGGATAAGGAAGTTCCTTTTCTGCGCAGTTTCTTGGGGGCAAGTAGACAGTACGGGGAGCTGGCCTGATGAGATTGAATTTGGTTTTCCTGTTGCTGTCGTGTTCCTTATCACGCAGGAATGAAATGTCATTGATTTCTTTGTACATCGGTTGTGGCGTTTCCTTTTGTTGTTTTTGTGTTTTATCACGCCTATAAAGCTTCCTTTCTGTGAATAAAAGTTCAGTTGATAGTCTGCCAAGCATTAATCCACACCAACTAGCCCAACTTTCTGTTCTTATTAATTCAGATAATCCTAGTTCATTGCATGCCTTGATAAGTAATATATGAGCATGCAAAGTTTCAAGAGAAAATTTTCACTCAGTGCAACTATTTGTTCGCATTACACGAAAAAGAACAAAAGTGCATTCGGAGAAAACTATGAAGATTTGAAGTTCTATGCACAAAAAAAGTTATGAGACACTTTGACAAATGAAGTGTTGAGAGGCCAAAGCCGACCATTCCGTGACAATTTTCGCTATGCCATGACGACTTCAGGGGGATGTGACGTCACATCGTTCCCGTGGCTATATCGATACCTAAATTATACATCTTTCGAGGATCTTAAGTATTAATTACGCTTAATCACGCATTTTTCCATCCAATGTGAATCAAATCCGACGTTTTTCCGACAATTCTGTGCCAATGTTCACAATGCTGTGACGACTTTCGGTGGATGTGACGTGATGTGACACCGTTCTTGTGGCTATAATATTGACGTCCGAGCTATTTAGATGCAATTTTGACATTTTTGGTTATAATTAATTAACTAATCACTCTACAGCCATCAAACGTGGTTTCTAGGTTGATTTTTTTCAGCCTCTATCTGAAGCAACCATTGGTTTCCTTTTAAGTTGTTTTTTAGTTCCCGTGTTAAAACGTGTGACATCCTCTGTTAACGGACGGGCGGTATGAGCCATTCAAGGCTTTCACCTTAAGAAATGGTAGGGTTTTAGCGTTGTTCAACCCAGTAGGACGTGTGAAAGCTTTTGCGCACACATGGAAGCTCATGGAGGCGTTTGCAATCCACAGCGCGGGAGTGTGTTGCAGTTTAACACGAGGCGTGATCGGCTGCGGCGATAGCATAGTGATTCTGCTTCCGGCAATGGTCGTGAAAGGACGCAGGATGTCTGGCTCTTCGAGAGCTGTGATTGCGGCCAATTCTGGCCGCTGAACATCGTTTTTGGACGGTTTCAAAGACTACAGGATTCTCTTCCGCCTCTGCCTACCAGAGGACTGAAAGCAATGGCTATTCTTGATGAAGATTAATTGTTATAGCGCAAGGGCATCTATGCCCATAGAGCGTCATGGCACAAAGTAGTTTTAATTTCACAAGGTGGGATCAACAGCCCATTTCCCAAGCATTTCACCCTAAGAAGCCGAGCACAAGGCAGGGGAAACCTCGCACCCATTGTATCACCGGTGGGTACCCGGCGGCACCGGGGATCGAGCCCCGCACCTCTCGCATACGAGGCGGATGCTCAAACCACTAGGCCACCGCTGCGGTGATGGCTGTTCTTTACTGCGACACCGCTGGAAGGCCTTACAGGATTTTGAAGATTTACGCTAGCCGATGAAAGAAGCCGGCGTCATCGAACAGGTGGGCGGTATCGGATCATACCAGATGTCGCACATCTGGTTAGTAAACTTCCGCAGCGACGAGGCCAATAAAAAGCTGCTCGACGTCGGGCATATCACTGTTCACTTGCGTAGTTTTGGACCCTGAAAGGCACGAAGTGCGCCTTCAACGTGAGCAACGAAACTTTGAGGTGGGCGTTCGTGGAGTATGGCGAAGTGACAGAAGTCTCGAGCGATTAGACGGAAGACGGGTGGGTTTGAAAACGCTGACTCGACTACTCGAGTTCTGCGGCTGGTTCTACTAGAAGCTGCAGGCCTCGAGCGACTGCCCCATCAGATGCGTATCGGGAACGGGACAGTGTTAGTCGTCGCGCCTGGGCGTGCGGCGATATGTCTCCGCTGGCGCAGCACAGGCCACAATAGGCGTGACTGCACGGTGTCCAAGCGTAGTAAGTGCCACGCATACGGGCACGAAGAGGCTGAATGCACGAAGTCGTACGCCCGCGCTGCTGGGCGAGGAACACTCGGCGAACATGGTGAGCTGCACATGGACGGGGATGAAACTGAGCAGGCCACCTCCAACCCAGTGGTCGAGACCCTAACGGCTGCATTGAACCGCGACGACAAGGAAGGCTACATGTCACGGACTGCTGAATCAATGCTCAGGCCACCCGAGTCGGCAGTCACGAACGAACAAGGTTACCGAGCAACCGCAGGCTATCCCACGCCCCGCTGAAAAAGGCAACGGAGAATCCATCGATGACGACCCTACTGCTGCTAAACGGCCGCCGCGACGACGTCGCTGCAACGAGCCCGGAGCAAAGGCAACGTCTGCTACAAAGCCAGCGGGACGCCGGCGAGGTGAAAAGCAGCGTGTCAGCAGCGGGCAACGATCGTCGTCGCTTCCTCGCGACGACAACTCAAAGTCCTAATAAAGGCCGGACGACACTACACGGCGCGACGTTGCGCGTATAAAGGTAAGTGCCGTACTGGTGGCCTGGTCTTGCTAAGCTATGGCGGCTTTTGAAAGACACCTCGTCGTAGCCACGCTCAATGTCAGAGGTCTTTCATCCAGGAGGAGGCAAAACCAGCTGTTACGACTCGCGACTGAGCAGGAATTGAATGTTGTAGTGATACAAGAGACCAAAATCGAGAGTCAACACCAGATCGACAGTATGGTGCATCCGTTCAGCAGCCGATAATATATGTTTGCGTGTCTCATGCAGTGGGTACTTCGGCAGGGTGCATGCTTTTGATCAGCCAGTCCCCGGGAGCGATTGTGGAAAGAGTTCAGACTTGCGTTTTCGGTCGTTGTATTCTCTGTGGCATCACATTTGCTCTTTTGGAATGGCGCGTCATCTGTATTTACGCGCACACTAACGTGGAAGAGAGCAGAAAACTTTTTGAGACCGTTGTAAACTAATGTGATCGCGACCGTCTGGTCGTCTTACCAGGCGATTCCAACTGCGTAAGCATGGCACGCAACAAGACCAGTTTGACTCCCTGTAGAGATGCGAGTACTGCCTGTTTGAGTGACGTAACTGATCGCTGTCATCTTCGAGATGTGGGCGATTGTCCTGGGAATGATTTTGGCGTTCGTTTTACCCATTTCCTGGGAACGAGCGCTTGGATCAGGTGTACGTATCTGTCGCACTGATACCATTCTGCGGCGAATACCTTACAACCAGTGCGGTTTAGTGACCATTTTCTTATTGTCTTCCATATATGAAAAAGAAAGAGAGCGAAAAGCAAATTCCAATGGGAAAGCTGGAGACTTAATGAAAAGCTGCTGAAAGATGATATCTTTACGGAATACGTAAAGTAGGCGATACACGAACTGCAAATCGAGGACAATTAACTCCTTGAAGTGAAGGGGGAAAGATTTATGCAGACAATGGAAATGACAGCAATTGAACGACCGTGCGATGTAAAGCAGAAACAAAGAGTGAAGGAAAATATGCTTAGAGATGACTTGACGTTTTTTGATAGCGCAGGAGGGCATGCAGCCAGGAGCACTCATCGAAGAAATTCGCTCCGTTTTAAGCGGAAACTAGTGGCAATAGATACGGAGCGGTATCGAGGAGCGATCGTGAGGGCGAGGGCATAGCACCTGATACCGGGCGAAATGCCCACGAAACGTGCTCTCGGCTTGGAAAAGGAGCACGCCCACAATAATGTCATACTGAAAATATATAGTGGAACGGTGTAGATCACTCGGATAAAGCTATTGTAGAGGGGGCCTTTTATTAATACTATAGCGGGCTTTCTGGTTCCACCAAACTAGAACCGAAGACTTTAAAACCCATTTCCTGTCTTTAATGCTTAAGCTTAGTGATGAAAGAACGGTTAGAACTACCTCAGCGGTTCAACCGAAGAAGTGCGGAAAGCCATAATAGACCTCAACCTCGGAATGTCTCTAGGACCAGATGGGCTGGTAGCATCGCTCTATAAGGCATTCGAGAATGAATTTGCGCAAGTTTTCACTACGCTGTTTAATGAGGCTTATGACAAGGATATGCTTCCCCGTCATTTCTAACAGCCCACACAATTTTAATACCACAAAGCTACGATGAAACTAGACTGCGACAAGTTACCACTTATCGACTAATATCCCTGACGAATGTAGATTATAAGATCTTCTTGCAAATTTTGGCTAAACGACTCCAGACTGTGATGCAAGAATTAGTCGGCCCACATCAGACCTGTGGTATGAAAGGCCGCACCATATGTACCAGCATCCACACAGCCCGGTCTGTGCTCGAGTGTTTAGACGCCATGCATGAAATCATCGCGATGCTCCAGCTTGATCTAGAGAAAGCCTTTGACAGCGTGCCACATGACGTCTTGTTCTCTCTGTTAGAGCACGTGAATGTCGGATCAGTCATTTGCCAGGGCGTATAGGAGATGCACGACGCGGTTGATAGTAAACAATAGGATGGGTGCGCGCATCCGAGTATAACGCTCTGTGCTTCAGGGTTGGCCTCTGTCACCATTGCTATTTTTTTTTGTACATTGAACCTTCTTTATTTGGGCATAATCGAAAGCAGCTGTGTTCATGGTTTTCGTCTTCATGCGGCGGAGGTCGGCATTCTCGCGCATGCAGATGACATTGCCGTATTTTGTGCTGACTACGAAAGCGTTCGTGTCACAGTGGTTGAAACTGTGAAAGACTTGTTCTGTGAGTGGGAGTGCTGTGAACTGGTCTAAATGCTTGGGGTTCCCGCACGGCGAGTGGCTCACAACCCCAACAATTATCGCGGACATGCCTTGGACAGTAACGCCAGAAAAATATTTAGGAGTGCCGCTGGAGAATTATCGCGACAGTGTGCCGTATTGGAAATTCGAAGTTGTAACCAAGCTTTGGTATATGTTATGAAAGGAATTCATTGTTCTCGAGTCAATGTGCAGAAGTTTCACCAGGATTTTGCGGTTTTTGTTATAGGGAAGAACTTGAGAACGGACAAGGCGAACCAATCTGTTTCATCGTGTCCGCTCTGGAGGAGTAGGTTTGACGCATTTACATTTGCGCCAGTTGGTGAATCGTTTTATGTTCTTTCGGGACGTGAATGACCCCTTTCTGCGAATTGTGTGTCAGGTTAGGTTGGGTAGGGTTTCGCCAAATTTAGTATTTAGTTCGGCGACTATGCAAGGAGGAATTTTAGACTATCTTAGGCAGGTGTACTTGGCATGTCGCGTCTTGCAAGCGCGATTTTCAATAGAATACTTGTCAGTTGTGTCGCGAAAGAAACATTATAAGGACCTGTGTGATGTCTTTCTTCCGGCCCCATTGTGCAGGTTGTTGTACTGTGCAGGTTAATGGCAGACAGTTCTAAAACGAGGGAAAAGCATGGCTGTACCAGGCGGAGTTTTTTTTTTAAGCTCCATACGAACACTCTTGAAGCCAAGACATATCTAGAAGAGAAGGGTTTCTTGTACCTTGGGGAAATCATGGTTTCATGTGCCGAAAGCCGGAAACCATTGAGCACATTTTCTTAGATTGTTGGAAAGCCTTCCTCTTTTGGGACATTCTACAAAAAAAGATTAAAAAGGATACCGGTGGACGCTTTCGGAATCAGATTTTTGCCCCTTGACAATGAAGACGGGGTTCCTTTCGACATGATCATGATATTGGGCTTGTACAGTATTCGGCGGTCGAGGATGGCAGTCAGACATGCAGACATTGCCGCGAGCCCGATGAGAGAGTATTTTCGTGAATCTGTCGGCAGAGTTATTGAAGGCTACAAGATACAAGACCCAGTGCCTGGGTGGCTTCCGAGAATGGAAGCTTTGCTATAAATGAGCGAATTTTAACGTGTTCACGTAACCCCAACTGCGGGTGACGTAATTTTAGCATCTGTGTTGTGTTCTCCGCGTGGATTGGTTTGTAAATGACGCGCTGAAGTCGGCCATAAAGAAAAAAAAAGCGGCGACAGCCTAGTGCTCTCGTGCAGTGGCCAGCGAAGATGATCTGTTCGCGCCGCAGCGGCTTCGAAACCCAGTTAATGTTATGTTTATTTTATTTCTGCAGGTTGGCTAAAATCAACCTCAAGGTCATGTAAGCCACAAGATTCCTCTTTGGGTTTGACCGTGCTAAGTACCGCTTTAACACTAACGGCAAAGTCCTGGAGTGCCAGAATGCTCCACACATGTAGGAAGTCTCTCCTTGAGCATTTTCTTAGTCTTCTTTTTTTTGCATGCGTAGCTGCTCCCCTTTTTTTTCAGCTTGCTTTGCTCCATTAGAAGAGTGACGAGATGCTTTCTTGAGGCGACAGTGATCGTTCATTTGGCAAGCTTTCGCCGTAAACTGGCCACGTTCAATTCTTACCTGCCGCAAGACATCCGTAGTTGCCTTGCTTCCGCCGTTGAAGTTGCTGACGGCATCAAACAGCCTGAACCCGAGGGTTGGCAAGCTCACGTATACACGTCCTTTGTAAGCAAGGCGAACGGTGCTAGCGATGCAAATGCAGATGCAAGGATATCTAGACTCATTATTCTACTTCCATAACATGATATATCAGGCAGCAGTTCCCCGGAATTCTTGTACCTGTTGCCTGTAAACCATAGCTACAGCCACATTTGCGTCCTAAACTATGCCATCAGCCTAGCAGAAGCACGAAACTAATTCCATATTGTACTCACGAACCTAATGCATAGCGGGGAACAAAGCAGCTGAGTTCCAACAGCGCAAAATAACTTCACAACTTGCTCGGTACACTGAGTGTACACAAGTGCAGTAAAGGTGCTGCAGCTCCCCTTTTTAACGGTTCCTAGTTGATATGATTCCTATAGCAAACCGCATCTTTAATGCGAGAGCATTACGTGGCTCATCGTGCGAAAACCACGCCGTCATCAGAAACCCGTGGCCGAAATACGGCGCACAAATGACGTCACAAATGAAAAATGAGTCGGCCGCCGACGTGCCCACCACCACGTACCTTAAAGCGCGATTGTGGTGGTCACTGTACCAGGAAGCCAGTTACGCGCCCTTCCTCGGAAACAACGAAGTCTAAGCCTTCCGTTGGTTTTGAGAAAGGCAAGGGTGCATAACTATCTCAGTTTGTAGGTGGACGCCAAAGCCTGCTCACAGCGCGACTGAGGTGTCCACTGACACAATGAGCCAGCTATTCTTGCTCTCGCATTTACACATCATAAGGATTTCATATGTGCCAATTTTTTCAACACACATTTGTGATGGGAAAAAAAAGTCACAGTATACTTAATGTAACTGATATAAAATAAAAATTAAGTGTGAAGAAAAAACTTCCAGCCTCGGTTTCACTTAGCACAGTGCAGGTAAAAGTTTAGCCTGTAAGTTCTGAACGGCGCAAAATACAATAATTCATTTTGCAAAATGTGCTGGAGGGTTTGGGGTATTCATTAAAAAGCAAAACTAAAAATACCATAGTTTCAAAAAATTGACATTCGGAGGGCGGCGTCATACCTTATGAGAGACAAAAAGGAACAAAAAACTGAATTTGCGTTCACGGGCTCCACCCGCCGTGGGGGCTCAGTGCTTAAGGCGCTCGGCTAATGATCCGGAGTTTCCGGGTTCGAACCCGACCGCGGCGGCCGCGTTTCGATGGAGGCGAAACGCAAAGGCGCCCGTGTGCTGTGCGATGTCAGTGCACGTTAAAGATCCCCAGGTGGTCGAAACTATTCCGGAGCCCTCCACTACGGCACCTCTTTCTTCCTTTCTTCTTTCACTCCCTCGTTTATCCCTTTCCTTACGGCGCGGTTCAGGTATCCAACGATATACTAGACAGATACTGCGCCATTTCCTATCCCACTGATTGCTTTTTTAATGTTTATGCAGCGAATATTGCTCGGGACTTGAGAAAAGTTACCTACTATGTTGATTTGGTGCACGGCCTGGATTATTCGTTGTTAACAGTATATGGTAATGAAGTTTTCTGCCGAATATTACTTTTTTTGTAATCGTGGCGAAAGAAAATACATTGCTTAGAGGTTACGGATTTCACTTATTCATGCGTTGTTGCTGTGGATGTTGCGGGTGAGTTCTTTCGTAACATTTCTGTATTTTTGTCGGCAGTTAATGAAGTATGTAGTACCTTGAGGGCGTTTATTTGGTGTTTAGGCGGGGTTCGTACCACACCTTATAGCACAATTGAGCGCATGTGGCATATGATGAGTATGCTTCTGCGATTGGGTTACGAAATTTGTGCAGGTGTGAATATTACCCAACGCAGGAAGGCGCATCAATAGCATTCAAAATAAGATTAATGCTTTCGGTAGGCCAGAATTCCTCTCATGCGAATTCACTCACCCGCTGACTCACCATCCACCATCTCTCGCTCGACTGTCTTTGGCTTCTGAGTATGAACGTTGTCCTAGCGGAGCGCTGTTAACTATTATCTGTTACTGCATTGGACTGCGTTGACCTAACCGGCTGGCAAAAATTTTTTTTCTTATCGAGTTGCTGAAGAGCGTTACGGACGGACGGACGCGAGCATGATCAATTATAGGCTTTCGCCTTAAAAAAAAATTTGATGAGACACACAAGTTCCGCCTGAAGGGTATGACGGGATAGCGCAAGGGGTTAATTGCTTACGTAGGTCCCTGGGAGTCCTCGTACCGCTCCTTGCGCAGTGGGGCAGCGGTTAAGGGACGCGCCACTGCCCTTCGATGACAGGTGCTCCCAGTGGTGGGCCTTGTGCGACCCAGGCTGCTCTTCACAAGAGACCAATCATTAATTTAACTGCCCCCTGCCACGGTGTGCAGTATGCTCACTATCCTGTGGGCAGGTTTTGATGACGCCGCAAGGTAACGTTTCTTATATGGCCCACCTGCCTCCTAGGTTGGTCTCTGTGGACCACCTGCCAGTGTCATGCTTGTCATTTTTCGCTCGCAACACCGACACCGGATTTTCTGGGCAGAAGAGGCCTTTAACGCTATCGCATGAAAACGAGGAATAACCATCCCCTCCTCGAATCCACTTTTGTCGGCTGTTCGCAGATTAGCCGCATCATTGTGCGTGGTTACAACTTTTATTTGAGAGAAAATTAAATGAGGTCCTCAAGGGTGGGCTCATGCTTATCCAGGAGTCCACAGGCCTGGGGTTCATGAAGAGCTCGGTCGGCTATAGCGACGTTTGGTCAGTAGGTTCAGCAACCCGCATAGCGGCCTCCCATTAGGATAGTGTGTGGAAAAGGGGAGGGAAACGGATGGAGAAAGGCGCTGCAATGAAAAGCATCAAGTACCGTTTGTTAACTCACTTCTGAACTCGCACACTGACTATACCTGGCCGTTGTACTCTAAACCGAAGCCGTGCAAAAAGAAACCACCGCCGTTTAACCTCGCAATGAAAGGTTAATCCATGGGGCGAACAACTGTGCTGGTGGCCCTTTGGAAATTAGTCGCTGAGGAAGTAATGTCTCGTAATTTAAGGCCCTTATAAATCAACCAATAAATAATATAATCAGTGTTCGTAGCGACGGAGTCATTCTAAAAGGGCTGATCTCTATGTAGCACCTTTCCTCCTTTCTGGTTAATAGTGACCCGCCGCGGTGGCTCAGTGGTTAAGGCGCTCGGCTGTTGAGCCGAAGTTTCACGGTTCGAACCGCATTTCGATGGAGGCGAAACGCAAAAGTGCTCTGCGATGTCAGTGCACGTTAAAGATCCCCAGGTGGTCGAAATTGTTCCGGAGCCCTCCACTACGGCACTTCTTCCTTTCTCCTTTCACTCCCTCATTTATTCCTTCCCTTACGGCGCGGTCCAGGCGTCCGCCTTGATACATGAGACAAATAGTGCGCCATTTCCTTTCCTCAGAAGCCAACTATTCTTCTTCTGGGTAATAGGGCATGAAAGATGCCGTTACACAAACGACTACCCAGCTCCGTTCAATTCCTATCGCTATATTCCCGCTCATTATTTCCCCCATTTTTAGATGAAAGAAACTGCGCGGAAACGAGCGGTGAAACCCAGCCCTGGCGTTAATTAGATGGCTTAGGCGGTTATATAGATATAAATACGAACAGCACAGTCGGCCAAGGCCCTCCTTCTTCTGAGTGCTACAGCAGTCCCCCCTATACACAGCCGCCGCGCCAATTATCCCCCGTCGCACAATGTCTGGCATGAGGAAAAAAATTATCCGTTTTCGTCGCCGCAGTTAGGGCTACCCGCGGCTTGGCTCCGCGCCAGGTATGCGCCGTTGGAAAGCGATCCGGAGATCTCAGAAATGAAAACAAATAAGTGCATCGATTGCTCGCTTCGGGGGGGCAGGTTCTCCTTCTTCGTTGCATAAATTGGCGACTGCCGCATAGAGAACTGCGTGGCCACGGCTTCTGCGTTTTTCCGAGCGCAGCCGTGGTCGGGGCATTGCGTATTTGGCGAAAGCGTGCAGGGGGAGTAAAATTCGCCCGTGTGACAAATGAAGCGTGCGATTTTTTTGTTTTGTTTTCAAGAAATCGTGGTAGGGTGAATCCGGTGACGTTAATGGCGAAGGAGCAGACGCACTACATGGTGCTGGTGCGCCCCCGAGTGAGTAAGTGCGAGTGGTCGGCTGGCGGTGAGCGTGAGTGAAGGAGAGAATTTTATCACTCTCCCGTTGTGAGTGTACCGAGGGGGTGACTCGTACCTATCTGCGGCTTTCCCTGGGGCGCAAACCCGAAATGTCAATGACCGGGAAACCACCGCTTGGCTCACGTTGGGCTTTTTGTGCTTATGCGAGTCTGTATATAGTTAAGGCTTGTCGACACGCCGACTCGCTCGACTGATTTCCGCCCCGGAAAAAAAAAAAACGTGGTTAGAGAAGTCATCTTGCAACAATGTTTGTTTTCACGCTTACAGTCGACAGTTAGCTGCGTCTCAAAGTCGCGGCAACAAAATGAATGGCCGTGTTTGATAGCGTCTATTTCGCGCTGTGTTTCTAGGGGCAATAATTATAAAATGCACGCGATTTAGAATTACCTCTCTTTCTTTTGTTTTTATTTTTGTTCATTATTCAATCTATAAACCCGTTGGCACGCAGTTTGCAGTGGCCGAAGCCCGCCGATGCAACAATGATGCCGATGTACTCATGCTCCCATGCACCCTTGTATCATTTATTTTTCAAGTTCAAGTTCATTATCCTAAGCGTCTAAAAATTTCGTATACATAAAATGTAATACTTTAGGAGGTTCCAAAGTACAGAAACCAATTTGGGGACCTCCTAGTACAAAGTGAGTGGTTTCACTACAATAATTACAGCAAGCAACAGTTAGCGAAATATGAATGCAACAAGAAAAAAATACTAAAGGGAAAATAAAGAGTGACACAACATTTTTAAGTAGTGAAAATAAACAACAGGAACAAACAATGCAAACATTCACAGCATCGTTATAACTCCCATTACGTAACGTATACAGAAAACGGAGTAGAAGGACGAAGTAAAATTATATACTACACTAACGAATGGTTCGTGCATAACAGGGCACAATAAAGGCAACATGGTGCTAGTCATGCCGCCTATGCACCGATGAACTGCCATATGGGCTTCTAATAGAAACCGTCTTCATAGTCATGTACAGCAAATGTATGACGAAAAAAAATTGGTATTGGTTTAGCTCTGGTTAAACCTGGAGTTACGCGATAGCTACAGCTGGCCGAGTGGAACTTGCTCAGTTGAATTTCAAAGTCAGTCTTTCGCCGCTCCCTTTCGCTTGGCGTTCATTCTTCATCTTCGTCCCACTTGACATGGCGCATGCGCACAGCTGTGGCAGCTCGGTTTCGCCGGCGCTCCGTGCCGCCGGCAGCAGCAGGTGCTCCGCACCACGTGACCAACCACGTGACAGCGTGGCGACGCAGCCACGGGGTGGCAGTGCAGCCACAGGGTGGCGGCGCCGCGACGCTGAAGGCTCGAAATGCTACCGTAATGTATCTATCGCTACAAGCTACAAAAATAAACGACGCCACAGAAAGATAACACGACGTTTCGGGTCCCCTATTGAGGTCGAAACACCATGTCATCTTTCTTTTGGTCTGCGCAGTTTATTTATTGGACATGTACCATCTTAACCAGACTGGCTTCTGTCAAACTCTTTGCTTCAAGCAGGAAATGTAACGAGTGAGCACTCAATACTTTTTTTTTCAGGGAAAACGGCAGTATTTCCCACTCCCCAAACTATAAATATATAGATAACACAACATTCTTAAACAATTAAGAACAAAGATTTTACAACACCGCTGAAAATGCGAATGAAATAAGTGGCGCTAACTAAACACAAGAGGAGAAAATAAAATTTAAAAATTATCATGGAGGCTTGTCGGCAAGGAAAGGTGGCATACCGTGTTATTATTGTACATAAATTTATCTTTCGATGATTATCATGGTTTAAGCTGCAAAGACTTGGAAGTGCGCGCGCATGTTTATGCGTTTAAATTTCAAACCTTCGCAAACTACGTTGCCAACACAACCTTCAAGAGAACTTCAAGCTCAGGCACTTAGCAACTCGAAAACAACACTGTCAACGCTTTCGGCCTTGATGCGTTGGTTGTTCTAAGCTTTAAACAGGCAGCATGGTCGACAATAACACCTTCACCGCTTTCTCTGTCCGAAACCCATTTGTCACTTGCTCGCGGCCTCTCCTGCCTACAGACGAGGGGGAAAACCCTGCTCCAGACACAATTGCACGCAGCGGCTATTTATCTTTTTGTTTTTCTTTTAATCTCCGTGATAGGAGGCACTGACAGATATACTGGGCGTGCCCCATCGCCTCGCCTTTCCGTTATCTTCCTGCCTCTACGTGCCTGAACCGTTCTGCAATCGTTGTGCCATTAAAAAAGGCCCGCGCCTATTACACCGCTCCGACAAACCCCATGAATGCTATCAGGCGCCTTCTTCTGGCAACATGCAGCGAAACGGCCGAACGCGGCTCGGGGAAATGTCCCGACAGGCGATGTTGCGTTTAGGCTGTGTAACTTGTTCCCGGCTATTGTTAGGCTGCAAACATCTTCATGAAGTACGCAGTGCTGATGAACTGAAAAACCACCCTTTTGCACAGCTGTTAAGCCTTTCCCGTGTGTACTATACGGCTTCGAGACCGTGCAGTGCCTCTTTTCAAGAAGGTCGGAATTGTGTAAGCTTAATCGGATACAAGTTTGCTCGAGTTCATTCCCTTAGTAGTGCGTATTTTAGAGCGAAAAGCTCTACTCCTCTCATGCTAAGCCTGAAGGTCATCTGGCTCTTGGAGTTGACCTCTAACGGGAGGCGCGCCGCATGCGCAAACCCGCGCGTGGCAGGTGTCTCCATCGTCATCTTCATCTTCGTCGCCACAGGCACTTGGGGGTCACGTCCGCCGTTGGCGGCTGCTCGGCTGCTCCTCCTCGCCACTGAGGTCATGTGACGTGTCACGTGATTCGCTGTCGCGTTTGGCCGTCACGTCCTCCGCAGCGCCGACCGCCGCTCTGGACGCTCGCTCTTGCACTTGTGGCACGTGATGCAACACGTGATTTGCTCTCGCTGAAGCCTTGCAACAATAATAATGAACGAGAGCTAAACCGTGTTCAACCATGCTTAACCGAGCTTTCGCTCTGTATATCCTGGCTCAGCTGAGTTGAGCCACAGCCATTTCTATTCTCCTGGTCGCTGGGAGCTGTAGGTTGGCGACAACATACCCATAAATTCTGGACAATCGCATTTTTCAAAGCAAAATTGTTTATTAGCAATACTTTTACATCACTTTTATGATCTCACTATAACACTCAATATATCCGCAGATTTCCGCTCGGCAGGAATGCATTTTTTTTTTTTGCTGCTAACCTTTCTGCTATCGTCAAGAATGTTCCCCATTGGTCTTCTGTGGAAGCCTTAACTTCTCGATGCAAGCGATGGACAAACTTTAAAAGGAAGATTTTGATACGCATTCTTGACTTGTGGAATGCATTTGTTTCACATAACGAACAGCCGGGAAATTACAGATTCCTTAGAAAAATAGGTGGGAACACTTATGCTCCGCCTTAAGGGTATGACACGACAGCGTTAATGGGACAATGCCCTACGTGTTGGCCGTTGTATAGGGTGCTGATGGGTGACGGGCAGGCCCCCTTAGGCATGGCGAACATAATATGCATGTAGTGTCTTCTCTGCTGTTCAGACTGGCCATCCCGTGGGCTACTGTATAATGAAGGAAACTTAGAACACCTGCAAATACGTATTTATCCGCAAGCATTTTAAAGGGAAGCGCTTAGTTTCCGCTCAGAAACATTAATTTCCTCTTCTGCGTCGAGCCTGCAAAACAATTAAAAGAATGATGCGTTTAGAGGAAACGTAATTTAAGAAATGTTTCTTACTCATATTTGGAGATAAATTGTTAAAAGCATGTTAAGAGATTTCAGTGGAGACAGTCATGTAATACCACCACTGGCCGGTGATTAGCTGACACAGCCTCGAGGTTCCGAAAAGTTGCGTTGTTTTCATGATGTAAAAGGAGGAGGTGGAGAGACTGTAATGAAACAGGTTGTTGGCCTTGCATGCTACTCCAGGTGAGGGGGAAAGAAGAGAAGAAGAAGACGGTGAAAAGGAGGAGAAAAGGAAAAAACAAAGGTTTAAAGATGAAATCAAGCATACTCAACGCTAACGCACTCACAAACACACATGATAAATCAAAGGGTGTCCACCAAACCCGTGTCCCTAAGAAAAACTAATTATGCTTTTTGTTCCTCATGCAGCTGAAGCCGCATAACTCCACGGTCCAAGGACATGCTCCGGGTGCACGGGGCCGTCCTGACGGAGCCCTAAAGCACTTAACAGTGCCTTGCCTTGAAGTGATGTGAAAATCCTTTCGTTTGCTGAATAGGCTTCCAGAATAGGCAATACATGTGTCGTCTTCCGACTGCTGTGTTACGGCTTGCAACAAGTGTTCGGTGACTTTGTTTACGCGAACTGGCGGTTGCATATGTTTCCTGACCGGACAAAATGTCACCCAACTCCAGAAGGAACTCGACACCCGGTCGCGGCGGTTGAATTTCGATGGAGGCGATATTCTAGAGGCCCGCGTACTGTGTGATGTCAGCGCACGTTAAGGAACCCCAGGTGGTCGAAATTTCTGGAGCCCTCCACTACGGCGTCCCTCATAGCCTGAGTTGCTTTGGGACGTTAGACCCCCATAAACCAAACCAAACCGAACTAGACACAGCAGCAACGCTCTTCATCCGGGCACAGGAGTGACGTCATTATGGCAGTTAGTGGTCCGCGTAGAAGTGCCGGCTCAACATTGCAGAGTTCCGACTGGACAAGAAAGGCTTATTCTTGCTTGGTAGCTAAGATTATTCTCGCATCGGGATTTTTCTAACAAGTAAACTAAATCGACTGTTATTCCTAGGAAGGCAAACTTGTCATAATCACAAACTTAATCGTCCTCTATTTTTTCTCAGTATAGGCACCTCGATATGGGGGAGGGTCTTTACAATCTAATCGTGTTTTCATGTAGTGCAACGTCTTTTTTCATAAATGAGACCTTTCACGAGACACACGGTGCGTCGGATCCGCAAGGTGCTTAATTTCGTGTCATTATGGTACTTAAGCAGAGTTCATAAGCGATCACAGGTCACAGGTTCGACCCTAGCCGTGGTAGCTACATTTGCCTGGAGGCAAAATTTAATATCATACATGCACAGATATTTCGACATAGTTTGATGACCTCCCAGGTAATCGAAACTAATCAGGTGACCTTGATTCGATTGTGCCGCACATCCGCCAGTTTAGATTTGGCACGTAAAAATCTATCAACAACTCAATCAGTAAGCCAACTAACTTATCAATCATTCAATCGATCGATCGATCTATCACTCAATCAATCAATCAATCAATCAATCAATCAATCAGTCAGTCAATCCCTCAGTTGAAAGTACGCGTATCGTCGGTTCCTGTTGTAGAAGTTAGCGCGATATCTCCGCTATGAAGCACCAACTAGCCCCCGCTCTTACCTTGTTGCTTGCTCCTTTGCTCGGTTTCATGAGGCTTGGGATGCGCCGTCGGAAATCGTTTTTCCTTCGGAAACTCGCCGCATAACGGCTTTCGCCATTGAGGTATTTCTTGGGCAGTTTGGGACCGGAGTAGAAATGTAAGCTACGAGAAAAGCGATTATAAGCTCAGGAATCTAAACCATCTTAATGACCTGACTTGAGTCTCTTAGTGGCTTTTACCCTCCTACCCTTTCCGTTTTATGACGATCGAATGACAGAAACACCAAAAAGAAATAAAAGCTACCACCAAGAATCTAAATACGCTTTGGTTCTAAATAGCCTTGTAGTCTGGAGGTTCGCAATTCCCGCCTTCCAAGAAAAATCATCATCATCATCTGCCTGACTACGCCCACTGTGGGACAACACCCTCACTCACGTTTCTCAAATTAACCCTGTCCTTTACCAGCTGCGGTCACTGTATGTGCACGCAAACTTTTTAATGTTAAATTGAACCCTTTTCGGTTCAAATCGTTTGCAAAACATCTGATTTGCAATGGGACATATGAGCCTTTGGGGGGTACAGAAACACTGAGAATAAAACGAGCCGCTGTGGTTGCTACATCTACATCTATACTTATGCCTCTTTCAAAATTAGAGATCTCAGTGGGTTTTGTTCTAAGGCGTACACTGGGGCTTTCGTAGCACCCACGCAAGTCCTAACTTTTCGAACGATGAGAACGTTAGTTCCTTTCACCTTCGAAAGAAGTAGAATTCTTGAGAAGGCATAAAAAAGCATCGTCCGGAAGCAACGCCCTTGGGCTCGTTACTTTTGACAAAGGCTGTGCTTTTTTATTCATCTCGCGCGCATTGTCACTGTCACATGTTGCCGACCCGAGAAGACACGCGTATGTACCCAGACAACCACACCGCTCCCTGCCCCTTCACTGACGCTCTCACGCACCTACGATCCGCGGAAACTCCACACTTTTTTTGTCAGGCAGCGCCTCACGCTCCCATGCTGTTGCATATTAGTTTTTTTTCCTATTCCACGAAACAGTGCTTAAAGCAACGAAAACTGCGGAATTTCCATTTCCGGTCCAACCCACCGTGCCTCCTTTCACAAAGACCCCCCGCGGAAGTTTCGCGTGAACCAGTGGGGCATATCATTTCGCATTCTTCCCCGGGATGAATGTTTGCATCGCGGACGGAATCCTCAAAGCGCTGCATTGATTGATGCGGGCAATCAATGCGTGGAAGAGGATGGCGCCCTGGCGAGGTCCGTATGACGTGGAAACCTGGGGAAGTCCTGGCATCTGACTATAGGTAAACGGGTGGGCCAGGCTTGTTTTATGATACTTCCTCATCACTTTATTAATACCGGCCGCAACGCCCTCTTTAAGACGGTCCACATCTTGCGTGCCAAACAGCTCTGGAGAAAATAATTTTAGAATGGGGAAGAAGTTAATGAGCACAATTTTATCATATGTAGCAAGCTTTCACTATAAATTTCAATATATCCTCAGGTCTTCCGTCGGCAAGCTTGCATTTTTCTCCTATCCAGAATTTATCGATCGTCAAAAGCGTTCCTCATTGGTTTTCAATGGCAGTCTTAGCTGTTCGATGCGAGCGATGAAAACACTACAAAAGAGAGATTTTGCTACATATCGAAAGAATGGAACACTACCTTAGATATTTCTATGCAAGTATCTTAGAGTTTTTCAATTTGCAAATTTTCTGTCCGCAAATGTTGAGCATGTGACCTTTTTTTTAATTTCGCGGACGTAACCACCGCTTCAATAAAAATAAATTATCGACGTGTTTATCGTTTTACCGATATTCAGTTATGTTTCTCACCTATGCCTGTTAGCAGGCAATGCTATTTGTTTAAATAGCACTCATTTTTATGTCAATGCTGTCATGACCAGCATCGCTGAGGCTCTGTGATTCAGGGATACCAAAGGTGACAAGAGCGCATCAGCGACAACGGCAGTAGAAACGATTGAAGTGCTGGCGGTGGCGAAAAGACAGTGAACCCCGATGCGGAGAAAAGGTTGCAGGAATCATATTCTCTACAGCCTGAAGAGTTAAAAGAACGGCGAGTTTAAATAGAGCACAACCGCCGTCTTAAGTCTATTGCGCTAGTGGTCGTATACTATGGAAACCATGGACAGCGAGAAACAAAATGATCCCTCGATAATTCCTCTTGTAAGTTTTCTCTCGAATGCTTCGGTAGGACTGGTGCCATACGCCCCCAGGCTGCTCATTTCGCCTTTCGTTTTAGCCTACTGTACCACCGAAACTACATCTCCCGTACAAAAATTTCTTTAGACATTCTATAGAGTGTCCGCAGACTTTTGACTAACGTCTTAGAGTTTCTATGGACAAATCCTATAGATTAGTCTGCAGAAAACCTATAAATTTATGACCATATACTTTTATTGGACTTTTATCGGTAGACAGTCTGTAGACTATGGATATACAAAAGGAAGTATCTATAGGGAGGCAATAAAGTCTATAAGAAATCAACAGAAAATCTATAGACCATCTTTATTAGGAATCTGACGGCCGAAAGTGGCTCCTTCTCCACCCAGCCCATCTTTCGCTTTACAGTAGTGAATTGTTGAAGGTCAAAATAATAATATTAATTGGTTGTTGGGGAAAGGAAATGGCGCAGTATCTGTCTCATATATCGTTGGACACCTGAACCGCGTCGTAAGGGAAGGGACAAGGGAGGGAGTGAAAGAAGAAGGGAAGAATGAGGTGCCGTAGTGGAGGGCTCCGGAATAATTTCGACCACCTGGGAACCTTAACGTGCACTGACATCGCGCAGCACACGGGCGCCTTAGCGTTTTTCCTCCATAAAGACGCAGCCGCCGCGGTCGGGTTCGAACCCGGGAACTCCGGATCGAACCCGACCGCGGCGGCTGCGTTTAAAATTTTCGAAATAATGTCTTAATTAGTGAATTCTACAACACCACCGAAAGAGCAGAGCACAGACACACACGCTGTTAATCTCTCCCATGCTGAGCAGTCACCGCGCTGCTCAACGGGTGATAAGAACTCAACCTGTCCAACGAGTCCCTGTTTAGCCACTGATATCGATGGTCCTTGACACGCCCGGTTTCAAGGGGACACTTTTGATAGACAGCCATCCATCTGTACAACTCTTCCATATGGGTCAAACAGCTTGCCATTTATAATGAGTCTGGGGTTCCAGGGGAGTTCCACAACCGGTATTATTTAAATACCTGCAAACGAAACGCATGCTGATGCCTGGCGTTGGTTACGTACAAAAACCTACCCTCGCCACACAGACAAACGGCTTCAATCAAAGCAAACACAAAGCGAATAAAAGCTGCGCCGAAGAAACCCGAACGCGCGCTCAGATATTAAGGAAGAAGACAGCGTTAGATAGGCTTTTACTACCGCCCATTCAACCTCTACTTAGCCGCGTAATTGCACTTGCGCTGAAGATGGGTTTCGCAATTTGATCGACCGTGTTTGAACAGTGACTCATTGAGCGTGTATGCGTGGGTGCCGATTATAGATGCCGGGGCCGTTACTGGAAAACCAGAAAATGAGTGCTTCCCGGTTTCGCTTTCGTATCTTTGTCTGTTCTTTTTATTACCTTCCCAAGCCCGAATAATGAAGCTGGCTCCTCCTTCAGCACACAATACGAAGAAAAAGAACTTGTTCAGTTTTTCCGTGGCCTCTAATATCCATCTTTCAAAGACCGAGATGAAATTGTTGTCTGCCCGACCACCCTATAATCTGATGTGGGAGATGCACCGTATTTCTCAAGGCTTGGAATTAGCGCTGGCTTCCTTATAAGTTTGTCACGATGTACTGCTTTGGGATAGTTGATGGAAGGTGGCATGGTGTGACCTGCGCTTAGAGACGAGAACACCATTATGCAGAGTGCTGGAGCCGGTCAGAATAGTTAGCATGGGCGGCACATGATGCAATGAGACAATGATACAATGATGTCACTTAAACGTCAGGCCATTGTATTCTGGGCGCTGTCTTCAACAGGTATTTCTTAAGCATATCACTATGCGGAGCCCCGATGTGGTTCATCATCATCATCAGCCTGACTACGCCCTCTGCAGGGCAAAGGCCTCTCCCATGTCTCTCCAATTAACCCAGTCCTTTGCCAGCTGCGCCCTCCCTATGCCCGCAAATTTCTTGTTCTCATCCGCCCGCCTAACCTTCTGCCGCCCTCTGCTACGCTTGCCTTCTCTTGGAATCCACTGCGTTACCCTTAAGGACCAGCGGTTATATGCTGCTAAATATCTTCATCACTGTATAGAGCCTGCAGCTGAGACCAACCAATCAAAGAGGAAGAATTTAAATATTTGTTTGTTATATGGCAGAATGCTCTATAACAAACCGGAATATTTACCAGTGTACCTTTACTTACTGCGAATGGCCAGTGGAATGAAGCAAACCAATCAGAAACCGACTTACGAACAAATGCCATACAGATCCAATGCTCTGATTAGCTGACGGGAACCTTTGCTTCTGGCAGCAAGGAGCTTGTTCCTAAGCCCTGCCACTCTTATAACACCGGCAACTATACCTTTCAAATGAGCTCTGCGTCCACTCAAAGGAACACACGTTCGCTTGTATGAGAACACGATACTCGGCTTAGATTATGTGACTTGTTAGTCCAGAACGTAACCTGGTCCATGCAAACAGCAACTCTATTTGCTATGTCTGCCTTTAATGAGATAAGGAAGCACTTGAGCGTATAGAATTTGGGGCTCAATATCATATTACCATATATTATTATACATTTCCTAGGGCTATTAATGAGAACTCGGAAGGCGAACAAATCCAAGACTGTAAATAACCATCGTGGCATCACAGAACTCGTGAGAATGTGCGACTGACGAGTAGGCCAAATATAACCTAGAGGCGATAATTACAATTCAGTAGGCAGCCACCTACACTAAGTCAGTATAAAAAGAAAAGGAAAATAATACTTGCAAGACTCCTTTGGACGTGTCAGCCTTCGCGGCCTTCGTGGTCTGATTTGGCGAATAATGAGCGTCGCTTACTTGCGTCACTGGGGTTGATATCGGGAGCACTCCGCTTTACAGCGCGCGGAGCGACGTCTTTTTGAGCGACTCCTCAGGTGCGTCAAGAATTGTTTCTTGTTACGCCAAGGTGGATTCTCTTCTTAATATTCTTCTTTTTTTTAAAACTCCCCGGGCGAATGGAATTCTCCTCTCGGACCTCATCGGACGTCACACTGAGGTTGTTGTGAAAGCACCGCTGTTCATCCTAGCAAGATTTTTGCACAGCACTTTAAATTTGCATAGCGCGTTCCAGCTGAGTAAAGCAATGTCGTTGTGTCGAAATGCGGGCTATTCCGAAGTATTGCATATGGCGTCTCCTCGCGCGTAATTGCGCCTGAAGTTTTCCTCAACCCTTACTAGAACCAGAGCTTGATTTTTTCCAGAGAAAAGATTCCATATCCCCGACCATGCGCTGCCGGGATAACTGGCGTGGAATCGTTCTGAAGAATCACTTCCGGCGACGGGATGCAGTATCAGCAAACAAACTCACACAAAGCGCTGATTAGCAGCTGAACTTTATCAAAGGAAACCGCGACACGCAGCGGCACCAAGCGCACTTTGATAGACACAGCCTGCTGGAATCAGTCGAAAGCTATGAAACAAGGAAGGAAAAAAACGACACATTAAGAGAACCAAGCTAAATATGCATTGGGGACGTATTCTCGTATACGCGTGTAGTGTGTGTACCATCCATTAGGTGTTGTGTGCTGAAGATTTAGCGGTCTTCATTAGCCACAACCTGCAGGGGATTGGCGCGCAGTTCGATATATCGAGTGACGGGCGAAATCGGAGTTCGATATAGCGCGGTACTTCCCTATACTTCTAGAAGATACTTTCAAGGGGATGATCTCTGTGTTAGATTTTGCCAGTAATTCGAAATATCCGGGTATACCACTACCCAGTGCATATCGTAGGTAGCGGTATAGCTTACATGCAGCTCTGGGCTGTTGACAAAAAAAAATTATGGGATTCGGGAGTGCGGAAAAAAAAAAAAACTTCTCGGCGCAGTTACACAAGCCAATCGCCTAAAATGCCTGCAAGTAAGGGTTGGAGGGGGGGGGGGAGGTGCAGCGTGCGCTTTATGGACTTGTATTAATAAAAGACGCCTGGCCCAGGAGGCATGCAGAGCAACAATAAATATCTTTCTCAACGAACGCATCCCGAAAACAGTTTTTCGTGACTTCACACATACACAGGAGCGCCCACGTGAAAAGAAGCGAGTACTAAGTGGATGGAAAAAGCAACGCCGCGAGTGCTGGGCCCCTTCGAACACTTGCGTCATGAGTCTTTGCGCAGTGTCCGTTTTGCTCAAGACGCTGTTGTCTTCCGTCCCGTCTTGTCCCCCTTACAACACAGATGGCGCCATCCTTGTTATTGCCAAGTCGGTGGCGAACTTTCAGTTTGAGTGCGAATGTCAGACACTATCTGATTGCTGACTGCCTTCAGTCCTTCAGTCTTCATATATAGGGGCGGGGGTCACTTAACATCCGCCTTTCATTATTATTTTTCTTTACATTCCATTGCGGTAGTGACGAACTGTGGCGACTTGCGTCAGTGCAGGTGACTTGAGCGTGTTTGTTGACGCGGAAATAAATACATATGCATAGAGAACCGATCACTTTTGCGGAGTTTGTTTACTAGCTCATAGATGCGATATGAAGCCAAGATCGTACATTTGCGAGCCTGGAAAATGTGGTCTAATGCATAAATCATTGCGTTCTTATTTTATTGCTGGTCACGGTTATTTCAAGCTGAAACATTAAGTGATTTCTGGTGAGTCAACGAAGTGTAAGGTGCTCTACAATACAACTGTACTTTATTCACATTTGTAGAAGTATACATATCCAAAAATTCAAGAATTCGTTCGTTGTGATGAAATCGTGGACGATGTCGTTTCATGCTTTGCCAGCAATTATTTTGCGTTTACTTTTGTTCGACTTCTTTGTTTTGCAGTGCTTTCTTCTTTTTTCTTAGATTAATAATGCGTTTAATAATATTTAGTGAGCTTATCAATATGAATTTACCATCCCGCCATGGAGGAACCTCCCTGTGAGGCACTTCTGAGGAAGTAAGGATGAATCAAACACGTTATAGGCTTGCAGTAAAGATTGCCGGTAGGTAAGCGTGATTGGGCCGCCGGCACCTTATTGCCATTTTTCACACTGTGAACCGAAAATTTACTAACTGCATCATCGCCACAGGGAAATGTAATTTCATATACACATATCTACTGACCGGCATACTACGCGGATGTCTACATTATTCCGTTGAAGTCCAGATTTCAGCTTTAAGAACCGTCAACACAGGTGCTATTTTTTAGGAAACAAAATAAATATAAATAGTACCTTTTTGTCATTCAGGGCGAGGGGCATAGACTACTAAGAGCGAAGCCATAACTCTGCACCAAAAAAAGCAGTAGCTTTCCCCATATATAGCTTTTCACCTATAGAACTTTTCAGCTGGCCGTCTGTATTCGAACGTGCTTAACGTGTCCGCTGCTCAGTACCTAATTTTTATATTCAGTCACAAAAAAAATTATAGATTAAACTGTTACAAAGTTGAACACATTCTAATTCACGTGTTCGTAGATAATCGTGATTGTCTAAATCTTCTCCAAACATGGGTGCACATGTTTTCTCACTTTAATTTAAAAACTTAAAGGTTACAACCCATGCCACTGCCATACGCTACGGCAGGCGTCTCCTGGCGTCACTACTTCGCTTTTTTTTTTACCAGGCAAATCGCGATGACGGCGCGGAAAAACATTTATTTTTTATAATCATGTATAATTTACTGCAGAAATAGCAGTGGCTGTGTCTGTAGTGGCATGTACTATCGTATAAGTAAACTTCGTTCAAGTTACAACCGGGAATCACGTAACTATAGCTTATTCACCCTTTCCAACACTGACTGGGAACCACGAGTCACGTGACTCGGCCGCACTGAGCCGCAGGTTCCGTAGACTAGCCGGGAGGAGTTAAGCCGCACCCGGCGAGATCCGATGCGCTAAGGTTACGTGATCGCCCATGCGTGGACTAATAAGCGATACGACTCGCTGCGCGAATCTACTTTGCACACATTTCTACAAGAAGTGCCTCTTGTAAACTTGCGTTAGTCATGTGTAGTGCAAGTACGCGTGATCAGTGCATGAATAGGCATACCCAATAATTCTGGACAAAATCGTTTCCGAGCGGGAAACGTTTATGCACACAAATTTTTCATATAATGTAAGTTTTCACTGTAACAGTTCATCTATCCCCAGATCACCCGATGACGGATAATATTTATAATGTTTTTACTGCTGTCATCAAAAGCTTTCCCTATTGGTTTTTTTTTTATGACAGTCTTAGCTGCTCCATGCGAGCGATGTAAACACTACAAAAGAAAGATTTTGCAACACATCGGAAGAATGTACCGTTACCTTCAATATTTTCATGGCAGTATGTTACAATTTCTCAATTTTCAAAATTTTTGTCCGAGAATGTTGGGCATGTTTTTTTTTCCACAGTCATCGCTTGTGTATATGACTGTATTCTTCCCCCGACACACCTTGTCTCCACTGTTCTGTCTCTTCTTGTCATTACTCTTTCTCCTCTCCCATTTTTCTTCCGACTTCCGGCAGTAATGGGACTCGAACCCAGCACCTCCCGCACACGAGGCGCACGCTGTACTAGTACGGGACGGAGAACGATGTCATGGTGGTCTCTGCAGTCTAGCAGCGAGCCACAATTCAGCGCGTATACAGTTGGCGGTTAAATCAAAAGCTGCAACCAGTTACAAGAAGCATGGCGAGACTTTTGTGACTCAGCGGTGTTTTCTGTACGCATTCGCGGTGTTTACCTCTCGCATGCTGGGAGATTTAAACAGGCGCCAACGTCGTGGCATTTCCGGCTACCCGATCCGTCTGGGTTTTCTGTGGGCGACAGAGTCTGGCAGTCGGCTGAAAAAAGCTTCGCTTGAGTCAACGTTAGGCGAAAGAAAAGCGGCAGGGGGTTTAGCACCTTGAATTCGGCGCTTGACTCGCGCTCAGTGTAGAGGAACAGGAGGTGTACTTCATGTTTGAACGCTGAGTTATATGCGTCGTTCAGTGGAGCCGCCTGTTAATTAATTCTCGCTTAATTCGAACTTCAAGTTCATTTCGGCTGATGCCTTGATCCTGTCACCGAATGCGTCAGAAAGACTGTCCTTGATCTCGTGTCCACCACTCTCGGGAGACTGTTACTGTATACTAAGACGGTGTTACGAAAATATTGAAGGTAATGGTTCATCCTTCTGATATGCAGCAAACTCTTTGTTTTAAAGTGCTCCATCAATCGCTTCGAACAGTTAGGACTGCCATAGCAAACCAATGGGGAACAAAAAAAAATATAAGACTGCAGCCGGGTGATCTGCGGATATATTGACTGACATCGTGAAATCTTATATTATATTGGAAAAATTGCGTTCATAAACGGTGTCCCGTTCAAAAATGTTTTTGTTCAGAATTGCTAGGTATGAATTCATCAGTTATCTTATAAAGTTCCCGATCCTTTTTAGTTCGAAATGTAGAAAGCCGTCACTAGCTTGGTTTACCCGCACAACAGGTTTTGCACAATGAGGTGACCATCAATTACTTTTCTACTTGCGTGTACTGCGGAAATTAAGGCACGGCGAAAGTGCGGGAACAGCTCTTCGAGGGCCTCGCTTTCCCGTGTGAGCAAAAATGGTCTCTCTGGTTGCTCCGTTTTTCCTAGAGTTGCTAGAAAAAATTAGGAGGTGGTTGTCTTATTCTTCTTTGTTGTGTTGATTCGTTCGTTAATAGAATTATTCGTTCTTTTACTATCTCGGTCTCTAGCCCGCTTTTCCTGTTTAAAAGCTGAAAAGCTGCCTCTGTTCATACCGAAGAGTTGTCGTTCTGCGTAGACAGACATGAATCGTTACGCTGCATGATCGGAGCAATTATTCAGTGTGTTTGTTCTCCGAGCCAAAACACAAAACCCAATAATATCCAGCATAATTACTTGTTTTAAACGTACTGAACATTGCGAAATAAGGTAGTCTCAGGCAGCCTGTTGATAGAAGTAGTCTGACTGTGTGTTACACGAGATAATGATGTATGGTTGTCAAATGCAGAGTAAGCTTTTGCCTTTGAAACCTACCTTATTATCTTGTAATGCATGGACCACAAAGTGAAACAAAAACAACCGATAAGACTTTTACTCGTCTGCCAACTCCCGTTGAAAGTTTTCCGCTGAGTAAGCTTCAACCAACCGGTCTAACAATCCGCTTAGCGAAGGGGCTAGCCAGCCAGGCAACCTAGCCCTCGACGGTGCATAAACAAGAAGACGCCAAAGACACGAAGATTTCCGCTTTGCAAATGTAATGCGCACAGGGACAGGAACCCTTGCTTAGCGTCGGAAACTCACTACTATGAATGTAGATCCGCCACCCTTATCCGCTGAAGCCAAGAAGTTCGAGTTGTTCACTTAATTAAACCGACAAAGTCCGTGAAGCCCCCAAAGCCAACAAATCCGTCCGCATCCGTCACCTGTTTGTGCGACCGCCGCGGTGGCGATGTTATCGCTCGGGTTGTGCGTAGAGCCTTCGGTTTCCCGATGACCCGAATACACCCCGGCCTATAGTGCACCGATCGCGCTTGAGCTGACTGCCAACCCACGTCCGGACAATGAATGGTTTGCACCTTAGTCCGGCAACTTTAACGCCGGGAAAGGAACACGGCGTGGGACTGGAAATTTTAGACGGATGTTCGCATGCAAAGTTTAAGCGGAAAACGCCACCACGGCAGGATGTCCGCAGGGTCCTTCGCTCAATGGAAAACCATATTGGGCACTTCTGTTTGTCGGCAAAACCACTCGCTAAAACGCACCCCCGAGTTTTTTTTTTTTCATTGCTACGTACTGAAAAGCAGGATCATGATCAGCCGTAGTCAGGGCTGACAAACTATCACTAACACGTACTGCCACTAACGTGACCACACTTTACCACTTCAGGATTATCAATCACGGCACTCGTCTTGAAATTTGGAAAACATCCTGGCACAAAAAAAATTCACACAGAAGAGACGAGCAGACGACGGACAGGTGCCTATCCGTCACCTCCTCGTCTCTTTTGTGCGCGTCAATTTTTTTGCGCCAGGGTGTTTTCCAAGCTTCAAGATGCTAAATGAGCTAGCCCGGCAACATGCCTTACAGAGCAGGGTACTCGGCCGCCACTCATGTTCGTGTCCAGTTCCAGTAGGAGTAACTGAAAGCAAAGCATTCTGAGCACTGTATTTACCCTCGCAATAATGGAAGCTTTCCTGCATTAGCTATATATAGCCCTTTATATGCAGTCAAAATTTGACAGTGGCATTATGCGGAGCTCTTTCGAACCTCCGCTCGCAGTTACAGTGTGTGGTTTCAGTTGAAAGGTTTGGAATTCGCCTTTATGCTTTTATTTGCGCTAACACCCTCAGTAGCTGGTACCCATATAGTGGTTGGCTTATAGACATTCGCAGTGACGGTGTTTGATGGGCGCATTTATCGATACTTGTCATTTTAACTGACACTGTATATCGGAGTGAGTGCCAATAGCCATCCCCCTCCCCCACCCGCTATTTCTCTTGGGAAGTGCGCGTCTTTTGAGGAATCTATTAGATCCCTTACACCTAATAATGTTCTACAATCACTTTCGATCGCACTGCTTGACGCTAGCATTTAACAGTATTCGCTCGTACTTACTGTACCTTTAATTCGCTGCAATTAAGAGAGAAGCAGAAACCCTTTAAACAAAAGCAGAGGAATGTCAGCGCAGCTATTTGCACTCGCTCCGACTGCTACTTTCTTTGGCACTGGCCGTTGTTGGCACTCGTTCCCACTCAAGGCAATTGATACTCGAGGTGACTGGCATTAACTCACGCTGAGGCTGCTGGGTGCTCCTGTTTATCGCCACTCTGTCGCTGTTACTCACAGCACTTTACACTACCACCTTCTGCTGCTGTCTTCGGCATTCGCTTTGGCACCTTGCCAAGCCGCCGATCACTGCACTCAGTTTTTATTAAGCTTCTTGCTTCTCGCACTTTTTGTCATTTACTTTCACTCACACTCACTGCATGTTCCAGTACTCGGTCCCCACTTCAACAACTGCCCTTCGTCGTTCAACTTTACCGGCCCTGAACAATTGCCTCGTCCAATGGCACCGTCGCTCACAGGCGGCACCACTCATTGCCTCTCCTTCACAGCCGTGTTCGTTGAATCGCTCACCCACTCTTCCGGACTGACACGTGAAAGTTAATTCTTCACTGGCACGGTAGTCCGAAGCATGAGTGAGCGGCACAGATTGGTGGTACGTGGGGTTTATTGCTACGCCTTGGCTCTGAGAGTCGCCGGAGTGCAGAGCAGCGGTTTATTAATACGGTAACAAAAATCCTCTAGGTAAAAAAAGAAATGTGTAGTTGGTCATAAAATCCGCCAATAAACTGGATACCCCATCGAAAAACACAACAGAAAATTTTCTTTTGTCACAACAGGTTTTCCTGTAGTATTTTGGTACCTGACAGAGAAATTCTTGTCGTAACAACAGGACTTTCTGTAGTATTGAGCAGTCTTCTGTCGTAACGACGCAGTCAGCTCTGTCGCAACAACACACAACTTTCCAATACTGCAGAAAAATCTGTCGTAACGACAGGACGACAAACGTTTCTGTGTTATTTTGGGACCGGTTCTGTCGCATTTTGCCGCTGAGGAGTGAGGCGGTTTCACCAGAGCGGTTAATTCCAATTGGCTAGATAGTTACATCACCAGACCGGAAGTGACGTCACTTCCTGTAAGGAAAAACGCTAAGGCGCCCGTGTGCTGTGCGATGTCAGTGCACGTTAAAGATCCCCAGGTGGTCGAAATTATTCCGGAGTCCTCCACTACGGCACCTCTTTCTTCCTTTCTTCTTTCACTCGCTCCTTTATCCTTTCCCTTACGCCGCGGTTCAGGTGTCCAACGATATATGAGACAGATGCTGCGCCATTTCCTTTCTCCAAAAACCAATTATTATTATTATTATTATTAAAACTGAGGGGGAGTGCTCATTGCTATTGACAGTTCCGTGCAGTGCGTTCGGCGTTCCGACCTGGAAACCATCAAAGAATCTGTCTGGGTAGAGCTCACTTTAACTCGACATAAAAACTTTTATTGGCAGCTTTCTACATTTCCCCTAATCTGCATCCTCCTGCCTACGATGATATACTACATTCTATCGAATATGTTATCACTTCTCATAGCAAGCACAAACTACTCATTTAGGTGATTTTAATACTCCAGGTATTAACTGGAATACCTTTACATATTCTCACAACAATCATTAAGTAGTTAGTAAGTGCAACCGGCGTTTAAATTTCACAGCTTTTAACACCTTGCAGCAACACAATTTAATTGAAAACTGTTGCGGTAATGTTCTTGACATTTGTTTATCTAATTTTGAAAATGTTCCAGTCTCGTCATCTGACATCTCACTTACTCGCTGTGACAAATTTCATCCTCGTATTCTAATAACGGCTTCGGTTTCTGTCCCACCTTCTGCTAATTCAAATCGTGCGGGGAATTCCCCCCGTTTCGCTTACGCACTTGGCGACTATGTTGGTCTCTTCGGTTTCTTCTCTTCTGTCGACTGGTCTGTTTTAAGCGAAATCTGCGATGTTGACGAACAAGTAAGTCGCTTCACTGAAATAGTTCTCAATGGTATGCGCCAGTGCATACCTCTGCACACTCCTACTCGCAGCAAGTTTTCGTTCTGGTTTTCCAAGGAACTTAGAACAGCGCTGAAACTTAAGGAGCGGGCCCACCATAAAGCGAAACGCCCTGGGCTGGACACATGGGCAGATGAATTTCGCCACTTGCGTTCCCTTTGCAAACGCCTGTGCAAGCGTGATCATGAGTCCTATCTTGAATATTTAGAGAAAAGTGCCTCTAATCGTCCTACTGAATTCTGGCAATACGTTCGCAAGCGTTCGAATAAATCTGATAGTCATATTCACTTAGTTGACTCTCAAGGTTATGAAATTCGGAATGTCGCTGACAGCTTTGCTCAACACTTTTCATCCGTGTACAAATCTCCACGTTGCGATTCCGTATGCCTTCCAGCTGGCGCACATAATTCCGTTCTTCTTGACGACAAGTTAGTTAGTGAGAGTCTTAAGTGCTTGAAACCATCTTTGTCCCCTGGACCTGATGGCATTCCAGCCGCCATAATAAAAGCCTTCAATGGTACCTTCGTCCCTGTTTTAACCACGATATTTAATAACTGTCTGAAAAATTCTGCCTTTCCCCGCGTGTGGAAAACGGCGCGTATTTTCCCTGTCTTCAAATCAGGAAACAAATCTGATGTTTCGAACTACCGCCCCATTTCTCTCCTTTGTGCAACCTCTAAGCTTTTTGAACTAGCTTTGCACAAAGTACTTTCCTTCCACCTCAAAAATGTAATCATACATAATCAGCATGGTTTCATAAAAGGTCTTTCTACTACAACTAACCTTGTGACTTTTATGACGTATACATCAGCTGAAGTCCTTCACAGGAGTCAGGTAGACGCTGTGTACTCTGATTTGAGCAAAGCTTTCGATGTTGTTACTCACTCATTACTTCTTCAAAAGCTTCTGCTTCTTGAAATCGACGTTTCAATTGTAGCCCTCCTACGCAACTATCTTCTTGATCGGTCCTGCTTTGTCAGTGTAAATGGACAGACCTCATTTGTTTACACTCCAACCAGCGGAGTTCCTCAGGGCTCGGTATTAGGCCCGCTTCTGTTCTCTGTTTTTATCAATGACGTTTCCTCCGTGGTCAAAAACTCCTCGTTTCTCCTTCATGCGGACGATATAAAAATGTTCATGGCAATACATACTCTTCATGATTGCTTGTCATTGCAATCGGACATAACCGCCTTCTCCGATTGGTGCTTGAATGGGCTCACTCTCAATTCATCTAAAACCAAGGTTGTCTCATTTACGCGTAAAACGCGCAGTCTTCTCTACTCTTATTCTGTGAATGGTAGGCCGCTGCCCAGGGTTGATGAAATTAATGACCTCGGCGTACTTTTCGACCGTAGCCTCAGCTTCTCCTCTCATACAAAACGCATTGCTCTACGGGCTATGCGTACACTCGGCTTCATCTGCAGGCTTCCGAGAGAGTTTCGAGCCCCACTTCCTTTCTTAAAGCTCTACCTCTCCATATGCTCGCCGCTTTTGGAATATGCGTCTGTTGTTTGGAGCGGCACTTGCCAGTCGAACTGTGAAAAAATCGACATAGTTCAGCGAAAGTTTTTACGCATATTTCAACATCGGTTTTCTTGCAAAACTTCCAGCTCTCGTCCCAGACGGAGTAACTCACTGCAGCTTCCTTCTCTTAGCTGCCGTCGCGTGAGGGCAGATATAATTTTCTTGTATAAACTTCTTCATGGTCACATTCTATGCCCTCAGCTCCTAGCGCGTATCCTTTTGCGTGTACCGCGAAAGAGCATAAGGGAATTCAGACCATTCCAAGTTTCTGCGCTCCTGCACTCCCTCTCCCCTCTGGACCGAATGCAAAAGTTGTTTAATTCTCTTTGTCCTGACCTTGATATATTCGAAAATTCTCTCCCTTCCTTTATATTGGATGTCCGTGACGTTCCACTTTGAGCACTCTTTTTCTCATACATAACTTCCCCTTTCATGCATTTTGTCTTTACTACACTTGTGCATTTGCACCGGTATTATATTGTTTTTTTTCTCCTTAATTGTTCATCACGTCTACTTGTTTTCATTAATATTATTTCTTTAATACTGTGTACTCACGCCATGATTGTCTGTAACGCGTTCACTAATTACATTTCTTATTGTGTATGATTGTATTTCTAGCTTGTATTTCAGAGGTTTCTTATTCGTTCATATTAGTATTGGCTTTATTCTTGTTTGCATTTTGCTGTATGCTGTACTTGGCTGTTATCGGTCGTTCTTGCGTTCATTCCCTTTGTTTACTGTTTCATTAGTTATTTATATGTCTGTTGCCTGTTCTAGCTGTTTTCATTTACCGCTGTTCTCGCTGTTTTCTTGTTTTCGCTTTTTTGCGTCATGCTTGCTGTCACGCCTAGTTTATGTGTCTTTTTTTTCTATCGCCTTCACTGCTGCATTACCTCCCCTGAGTGTCTTCCTTTGTGGTGAAATAAATTTACATTTTGTGCGTGTGAATGGTGTACCAGCACCAAGACCTTTGGGTTGTTCCTGGGCACCGGAAAATAAAGATTGATTATTATTATTATTATTATTATTATTATTAATAATTAACTTCCAGCTCTCGTCCCAGACGGAGTAACTCACTGCAGCTTCCCTCTCTTAGCTGCCGTCGCGTGAGGGCAGATATAATTTTCTTGTATAAACTTCTTCATGGTCACATTCTATGCCCTCAGCTCCTAGCGCGTATCCTTTTGCGTGTACCGCGAAAGAGCATAAGGGAATTCAGACCATTCCAAGTTTCTGCGCTCCTGCACTACCTCTCCCCTCTGGACAGAATGCAAAAGTTGTTCAATTCTCTTTGTCCTCACCTTGATATATTCGAAAATTCTCTCCCTTCTTTTATATTGGATGTCCGTGACGTTCCACTTTGAGCACTCTTTTTCTCATACATAACTTCCCCTTTCATGCATTTTGACTTTACTACACTTGTGCATTTGCACTGGTATTATATTGTTTTTTTTTCTCCTTAATTGTTCATCACGTCTACTTGTTTTCATTAATGTTATTTCTTTAATACTGTGTACTCACGCCTGATTGTCTGTAACGCGTTCACTAATTACATTTCTTATTGTGTATGATTGTATTTCTAGCTTGTATTTCAGAGGTTTCTTATTCGTTCATATTAGTATTGGCTTTATTCTTGTTTGTATTTTTCTATATGCTGTACTTGGCTGTTATCGGTCGTTCTTGTGTTCATTCTCTTTGTTTATTGTTTCATTAGTTGTTTATATGTCTGTTGCCTCTTCTAGCTGTTTTCATTTACCGCTGTTCTCGCTGTTGTCTTGTTTTCACTTTTTGCTTCATGCTTGCTGTCACGCCTAGTTTATATGCCTTTTTTTCTATCACCTTGACTACTGCATTACCTCCCGTGAGTCTCTTCCTTTGTGGAAGACAAATTTACATTTTGTGCGTGTGAATGGTGTACCAGCACCAAGACCTTTGGGTTGTTCCTGGGCACAGAAAAATAAAGATTGATTGATTGATTGATTGATTGATTGATTGATTGATTGATTGATTGATTATTATTATTATTATTATTATTATTATTATTATTATTATTATTATTATTATTATTATTATTATTATTATTATTATTATTATTATTATTATTATTAATATTATTATTATTATTATTAACAGCTTCCGATGCCATTGAGTTGCCAACACACGAAGTAATTAGGTGTCCCTGTCCATTGCTTTTTGACCACCTGAGGCTGCATAACGTGCACTGACACCGTGCAGCATGCAGGCATCGCTCACAGTTCGGCTCCATCGTAATGAGGCCTCCGTGTGGCATTCTATCCCGCGACATCGGCTGCACAGCCGAGCTCCATAGCTACTGAGCCATGGCAGCGGGTAGCATCTATTCCCTGCCACACCAATGAGAGGAAAAACCACCGCTTGTACGGAGAAGTTGCACTATAAACGAGCGAAAGTTTTAGCCTTCACATTTCGCACAATGCCGAGAGAACGCAGACCACTGGACTAAGCGCGCTTGCCGCATATCGCCAGTAACACAACTACATCAGTGTTCTGCTAGTTTTGCTTCCTGAGGTGTAACTTTTAATTTATGAAATGTCTTCTACGGTTGCATTAGAATTTTCACATGTCCAGACTCACCGCTGACCACTTCCTCCGTGCGCGCTTATATTTTGGTTAGTCCAAATATGCCCAGAAGCACCTGTGCAAAGTTAGATTTACCTCTATTTTGCACATGTGCTTATCCTGTCCGCACGTGCGGACGCCAAACATCGTGAAACGGGTCAGCGTCCCATACACAGTCACCACCGTAGTACGTGGCCTTCAGTGGGAGCTCATCGCACCAATACAGGTCTAAGCTCACCTGGACAACAAAGGAGCAGGTGCCCATGTATTTACAAGTCCAGGTGATAGTCTCAAATACTACACAGACCTCTATAAGGGTCCGCTATTAGGAGCGCAACGATACGTTACATATGTACTACATAAATCGAGACCCTAAGGCATTTCATGCAAGGTGAAAGTAATTTATTCAGACAATAACGGTTGTCTAGGAGGCAGATTTAAAGGCTATAAGTGTTCGACTACTTAACGGGCCCTATCCCCCCCCCCCACGCACACACACACACACGCGCACATATCACTCAACAGCACTGTGATGCAGTATTGGGCAATCCAGGCCCTGTCCAACATGCATGGAAAAAAATTTTGAGTATCAAAAAGTTTTATGGTACTTTTATGGTAGTATTAAGGGTAATGGTTCATTCTTCACATGTTAGCGACACCTTTCTTTTAAAGCTTTCCATCACTCACATCGAGCAGTTGAGACTGTCATAGAAGACCAATGGGGAGCGGTTTTGTTGACAGCAAAAACGCTAATACCAAAAAAAAATGAAAGCCTGCCGATCGTATATATGTGGATACATTGATTGTTATAGTGAAATCTCACAGTTTATGAGAAAACTGCATTGACAAACTCTTTCCCGTTCAAAAATTTTTTCCAGAATTGTGGGGCACAGTTGGACAGATTTGCATGCAAGTTTTTTTTCCTTTCCGATGGAACTGAAGGATCTTCAGTTTAAATTAGTTTCGGATCTCCATTTCTACAGGAACGCATCATTTTTCGGTATTGTGCCTGCCAGCGACTGAATAGTCGCCTCATTGGCGCATTAATAATTACACCCACCCAGCACTCATAACGCTAGTACTCGCCTCGTGGAACTGAATAAAGTCGAATTCAAAATTTCCTCACAAAGCGCCCTTCTGAAGGCAAATTTCCTGGTGGCATCTGTGCCGTCGACTCCCAGAGTGAACCACTTGGCAAAACACATTAAAGCTAAATTCTCTTACTACGCCTACACAAAATCACCACTCAAGTTCCTCTGTCATAGGCAAAAGCGGGTATGGTCACTGAAGCTAGAACCCGTTTGTCGAAGATCCCAACGGTGAGGAACTCCTGTTGGATGCCCGTTCACCGCACACCGCACGCGCCATCACTTTGGCCGAGCGGGCAGTCAAGGCCGGTAGACTGCCAGCGATGCGGAAATCCCTAAGATCGCTTATTTCCTTTTTTTTCTCCTTATCGCCGCTATGCTCCGATTGGCACGTGCCAAGAAAGACTTTATCTCGCAACGAACCTATTCCGTATTCTTCGATATCGTTCTAAAGGCCGCTCCGGCGTAGACTGGCTATAAAGAGACGGAGGTCCTGCTGGTGGTATTTTAAGAAGTCGGCCGGCAGCAAACGGGCAATGCGTGCGTATGAGACGCTGTCGGTGGGAATGTTCATTAAATCAGAATGAAAGGACAGCCCGGGAGCTGCTTGGTCGAAGTGTGTTGCACGTGGGGAAAATGCGACCGTTGGCGAAGAACCGGATAAAGTCCAGTAGAGCGGCACCACGTGCTCCAGGGTGTACGTGTGTTGGGGTTAAGGTTATGCTTGCCTCTAACGTAGGAATGACGTTTGAAAGTTGTGTGCAGTTGATAAGAGGAGGCAGAGCTTTCATCGGCTCAGAGCTATTTGCCTATGAAAACCATTACGCGTAGTTATCTATTTGTTCACGTTCTTTCACCCACGTGTCGCGTTATCTTGAGGATGCGACGCTAAACGTCGCCTATCAAGGTCACCGTCCTTCGTCTCTCGCAAGATTGAGGAAGGAACTAAAACTGGAAAACAAACATGAGTTAAGGCGCACCTTTCTACAGAAACCAAGAAACAGGACAAATTGTGGTATGCAGTCGTTGAACTGGCAAATTCCTAATCTTATGAACTGTCATCCCGTGTTGGCGGAAATAATGAAGTCTTCCTCTCTCTCTTGTCTTTCGTAAGCGTGTGAAACCTTACTTTGTGGAGAATGCATAACATGAGGGTTTTATTCTACTGTCACTTTCCTGTCATATCTGCACCTCTGCTTATCTGGTTGAACAGGTCGCTCCTGTTTTGCGTTTGTTTTGTCGGTGTATTACTCGCTCTGTACATGGGTCTGATTTGTGTGTTTCGTTTCCCTGTACTTTTCCTCTGTGAGCTCATTCTCTACGTCTCAGTGTTGAGGATGTGCCGAAGGCTTAACTGTGAAATTTGTATGTTGTAAACATTCGCATTGTGTTAACCAGAGTGTTCTTTGTTTTTTATGTGTATGGAAGTAATCCTTGCTATTGTTTTCGAATAGTGCTTAGGGCCCGGTCAGGAAGATTTTACTTCCGCTTTTTGCCCTCTGCCCCAATACATTGTGCTGCCTTAATTTTCTGAACAAAAATTTAATGAAAAAAATATGTGCTCTCCAAAATGCAGCTGTTTGCAAAGCTTCTGAAGAGTGGTTGTATCTATGAATGCCTTCCATAATAGTTTTTGAATTTAGTTTAAACTCATTTCTCGTCTATTTCATCCGAAACCAAGCAAATTCCGGAAACGGTGATTAATTCATGTATAATTTTCACAAGTGCAGGGCAGGTCTTAGCTGCCAACCAAATCGCTTGTTTCACTCACTGCGTACTTACTATGGCATAATAATGTAACCGGGCTAGTTCGTCATTCCAGCACCAAAGCTATACTTCAATTTTGGCTTTTGATAGCGTGTATATCACAAATTATAACTGTAAAATTTTCGCTTCGCCACCCCGATGCGGTGGAAGCCAAAGAAAGAAAGAACGAGCAGAAATAGAAAGAAGGTATTTGTCGAAACAAAAAACAAAATGTTGTGAAAAAGACGTCTCGGCTTCTGCACGGAAGCCTTGTTCACTGAGCTCAGTGAACAAGGTTTAGTCTAGCGAACAAGGCTTCCTTTCGGAAGCCGAAACGTCCAACTTTTAACAATCGCCTTTGGCCAGCGTTCCTTTTTCATTCTTTTTTAGTGAACCTGCTATCTGACCAGACAAAATGTCGTCAACCATATATTTCAAAATAAATTATTTATTGCAACAATGGCGGCAGCCTAGGCTTGGAACCATGAACGGAGAAAGGAATTGAAATGGAGTTCCTTTGTGCTGCTTCGTGTTTTGGTGACCATTAAACCTGGACCATATCAGACGCTAGAAGAACTCTTTCACGATAGTTAGTACCCAAGAAAGGTCAAGTCTAGACAGTGCTTGTATTATATGTGTTCAGCAGGCTCGATGAGGGCCATAAAACACCTTGTGCTGCTAATTCCTTCGTACCTTTTATTCTCTCAGAGATCAAGCTCTCTGCAGTAAGCTTCGACACTGACGCATGATCCGCAAATAATGGGCGCTGCTGGATGCTTCAGGAAATCATGGCGCGATCACCGGTAAAGAATCCACCAACGTGTCTACACTTTTTTCCAGGACTATAACTTCGTGAATTTTTTTCGTTATTGCTTTCTTTCGTGGCCTACCAGTTCTTAATATGAGGATTCAAACGAAAAACATAAAATAGACTAAAACGTTTTGCTCCAAATACTTCACAAAGAAAAGAACAAAAAAATGACTGACGGTTTAGCGTGGTTAGGCAAGATGCGAATAAGCTGCGCTAGCATTTCGGTTTTCATTCCGTGATTGGTCATTCTCAACCTATCATTCATAGACCCCTGGGAGACCTCATACCCCTCCTGTCGCAGTGGTGCAGCGGTTAAGCGATGCGCCACTGCACTGCGATGGCAGGTGCTGCCTCCTGTGGGGCTTGTGCGACTCAAGTTGCTCTTCCCGAGCGACCTATACCAACTAATCAACTGAACTGCAACCTGCCATGGTGGGCAGCTTGCTCACAATCCTATGGGCAGGTTGCGATGAGGTCACAACGTAGGTAACCTAGATGGACCACCTGCCACCCAGGCGGGTGGCACCGAGTCACCCATCTCTTCAACGTCGCAGAGGGACCGTGTGAACATTGGCGAAATCGGCGAGTGCACTAAAACCACCAGAGACGCAACCTAGGTGGTAGGTGGGCCAGCTAAGTCAAGTGGCTTTGTGGCGTCATAACAACCTGTCCACGCAGGAGGGCACCTCACCTAAAATAAATGAAAAATCATAAGTGGAAAGTTTCTTTAGGTCCACACAGAGAGATCGCACAGACAACGGCTAGCAGCTGAGTGGAAGGGCTAGTGCTAGTGGAACTAACACCATTTTTATGTTCAGCGTGCAGCAGCAAACAATTCCCTGTGGGGGACGAGCAGATGTGTTTTCAGATGACTCCATGACTGCTGCCGGCGGTCGGCGTCGCCCCGTTAGTTCCGGAAAACGCTGTTTAGGCCCTGCTTTGGATACCGGCTCACTTGTGATAGGTTAGCGCTACTCAATAAATCAAGCGCATTGACTATAAGGAAAACAACTTCTGCAATTCAGCTAACCGCCTTTGCAGGTAGTTAACACATAACCGACTAAAATGACGATTCCACACCGACATAATATTTGTTTCTTGCAGCGCGGCCTGCAAAGGGCATACGTCGAATTAACAGGGCTAATTGCAGCTCGATAAATTTCCTCATATCATGAAACCTGTGTCGGCAATTCACGTACCATGTAACGTAACTTGTGTAAAAAAAACGACGCTCTCCGTTCTAAAAAGACGCGATTAGACAGTTTAAAGCGTTATAGTTTTGTGCATACAGTAGCAAGTGCGTTTTTCACCACCAGGTCTAATAAAATAGTCTCTGTACTAGCTCTGCTAACGCGTCAATCATACGTGCAGACTTCACGTACGCAATCCGGCTTCGTAGAGAGCCGGTGACATAAATTACACTCTGGCTATCTTTCGCCGAAGGCATTCCCACGTCCCATAGCCCACCGTCAGCCCGCACTAAAGCAAAGACAAAAACAGCGTAGACAGGTGACTCCCGCTTGTCTCTTTGAACCCCGGTGAACCCACAGCGTAATCTTTTTCTCCTTTCTGCGCTGTTTTTATTTTTCGCTTATTTTTTTCTCCGCTCTTACGCGTTCCTTTCGTCGTCGCTATAGCGCTCTCGGCGCAGTCTCGCCAGCGCCAAGAAGCCACTGACCTTCCCCGACCGGAGGGTTGTCTCATGCCGCAGGTTTGTCCGGTTGCGAGGCCGTTCTCCCTCGCACCGTAGACGCCCGAAACAAAACAACGACGCCACTGGCGGGGGGCGGTGCCCCCTTCGCCCTGGGACCGAACAAAACTGGATGTCCGACGCTCGCATCCGCCGGAAAGGAGACTTCGCGAACAAGACCACGTCCGCCCCAACCCCTCCTCGGTGGACGTCTGCAGTGCAGTCTTTGCCACCACAGCCTGGCACGACTCGGGTAAACTTCCGCTGAGTCGACGTCGACGCCGTGTTCGAGATTCAGTGAGTCAGTAGGTTTGGGAGGACCCCGGCACCTCCCGCCCTCCAACAGCTCGCCCACACTTGAAGGCACCCTATCTTCGCCTTGCGGAGGCCAGCGGGACAATCCGCACACCCACAATGCCCTCTACGGTAAGATAAAAACCGCTCTCCCCGTGCGCATTTCTTCGTGCTGGTGACTGTCAAGTTCATGGCCGCCGCGCTATGTCGCTCTAAAGGGCAATCCCGGTGTACTCGTCGTGCTCATTTCAAGCCGCGCACGTAGCAGGGTTGTCTGTCTCGCAGGACGATTGCGTGGTGCTTAGATGTATATCACATTCCTATGACGTGAGCTCACAGGAATTGAGAGGATAGGAAGGCCGGGGGGGGGGGGGGGGAGACGCTTGGTCGTCAAGAAGCGTAGATGCGTCGCGTCTTGGCGTCTGTCCTGGACCCAATCGGACCTTGCCCTAGTTGACCTCTCGCTTGTTGCATTCGACACCTTTGTATACCAGCTGGGTTGGTTCTCTTGGGGCATACGTGACCCACCCGCCATGTAGCTGTAGAAAGCGTTAGGGCGGAGACATCTGCTAAGATTGGAACGTCCTGCCAGTCTTATCGGTCGGGTCTGCAGGAGCTAGACGTGACGCAAGTCGTCAGGAGTGGATATTGCAAGCATATGACGCAATAGGTAGTCCCTAAGCTGCACAGCTGGTTTCTGTACTGTACAGTCCCCTCTGCAAGGTAGCTCCTTTCTAATGACCTGCTTTGTGTCCTTCCAACGTCTTGTTGTGATAAGCTATAGGTTCTGCTGCTGGCCATGACATGACTGTCGGCATAGGTAGACTGCGTGCGAAGGGTCACCGCTCTAGAATGTCCACACTGAAGAACTCTGTAAAGCGTTGTATTTATCCAAGAACACAAAGTTTCAGTGCAGTTACACCGTGGACATTCCTTCGCTCATAGTTGGTGCGGAAAGTCTGGGGGCTGTAAAGTAAATATTTAATTATGGAGAACACCGCGCTCAGTGTAATGACGCCTCAGCCATACCCCATCACAGCACGAAGACTCGCACTTCGTGGTGCAAGGCGTCGATAAGGAGATAGCTCTTCCATAAAAAAAAATCGAGGAGAAAAAGGGGGAAGGGGTGCGGAGGGCGGAGGTGCATTCAAGACAAGCGATTCAATATATTAACTGCTTGCATTAAAGCAATGATTTTGTGACGCTTTTCAAAGTTCTTTCTGCACTGGTTATTCGCTCAATTAGTCTCCAATTCTTGCAAGCCCATGAAAGAGCATCGTCCAAAAGTGTCTCGTCTATGGCCAATCCCACTGGACGTCACACGCCGACAAATGAATTATTCAGTTATTAAGTGGGTTAATCGACCAATGTGACGGCCTCTAAATTGAAATGCCGCACCTGTCAGGGTCAGCTTTGACGAATTAGCTCAACTATCTATCGGTTGCAATTTACCGACCAGCGAATAGGATAGCGTCCTTAATGTTTAAAAGCTTGCGGGGGACCCTTACACCTTCGCAAGCACCGCTCAGGGATCAAAGAGTAAAATAAACCCATAGCAATCGTTTTTTTTTTTTCATCTTCTGCGTTAAACAGTCGCCCGGCCTCATTTCTAAGGCGTTCCTTTTTGTTTGTGCGGCCGGTTGTCTGCTGTGAGCAAGACCTTTTCCCAGGCCTTGGCCTTGGATTCACCCGGTCGTTTCTTGCTCCCCCCCCCCCCCCCCTCTCCTCTCTTCCTCCGCTTTTCGCCGTCAAAATGCTGCGATTTGCGTGGAAAAACAAAAAAATAAAGCAGCTGCTCTTAAGGACACCTCCGTGACTCCATCAACCCTACCCCCCCTCCACCTTCTTTTTGTACGGAATTTGTTCAGGTAGCCTGTGTCGGCGAACTGCGTGGGCATGATGTAACTTTCCAAAGCTGCGGAAAAAAAGAAAGCGCGGTTGTAAAAAGAGCATTACCGCCGACACATAGAGGACAGGAATTCGTTGTTGCCGACTGAGTGTTCTTAGAGCTTTAATTTTCTTTTATTGCAGAGCGAAAAAAAGCGAAAGGAACAGTTCACTGTCCTGACAGGTGCATTTCCCTGGAAAGGATAGCGTATTTCCAGTCGTTTTACATCTTACTTGTTTTGTTCGGTTTCCCATCAGTCTGCGTAATCGATCCCACCGCAAGCCGGGCGATTTTAGTGCGCTAGCACTTATAGCGGTTTACCCTCGCAATTAACCATTGTCTCTCTGTGTCTGTCCGTCTGTCTGCCTGTCTGTCTGTCCGTCTGTCTGTTTGTCCGTCCGCCTGCCTGCCTGCCTGCCTGCCTGCCTGTCTGTCTGTCTGTCTGTCTGTCTGTCTGTCTGTCTGTCTGTCTGTCTGTCTGTCTGTCTGTCTGTCTGTCTGTCTGTCTGTCTGTCTGTCTATCCGTCCGTCCGCCTGTCTGTCTGTCCGCCTGCCTGTCCGCCTGCCTGCCTGTCTGTCTGTCTGTCTGTCTGTCTGTCTGTCTGTCTGTCTGTCTGTCTGTCTCTCCGTCCGTCCGTCCGTCCGTCCGTCTGTCTGTCTGTCTGTCTGTCTGTCTGTCTGTCTGTCTGTCTGTCTGTCTGTCTGTCTGTGTGTCTGTCTGCCTGCGTGCCTGCCTGTCCGCCTGTATGTCCGCCTGTATGTCCGCCTGTCTGTCCACCTGTCCGTCCGTCCGTCTGTCTGTCTGTCCGCCTGCCTGCCTGCCTGTCTGTCTGTCCGCCTGTATGTCCGCCTGTATGTCCGTCCATCTGTCTGTCTGTCTGTCTTTCTGTCTGACTGTCCGTCCGTCTGCCAATCTGCATGTCCGATGCCAGTTTTGTGGCAGGTGAGTAGCCTGCCCGCCGTGTCAGGCAGCACCTCAAATAATCGTGAGAGGCTGCTCAGGAAGAGCCACTTGAATCGCAACCGAACCCAAGCCCTGCCGATAGCAGCACCTGACATAAGAAGTGCAGTGGCGCATCGCTTGACTGCTGCACCACTGCGTCAGGAGGGGTATGAGGACTCCTAGGAATGTATGAATAGAGAGAATGACCAATTCCGCATATATGGACCCATTATCGCTCTCCGAACAACTGCCATCCGTAAACACTGGCTCTGAACACCGGAACCGAAGGGAAAACCAAACTGCTAATGCACCTAATTCGCATTTGTCCTAACTAAGCAATTTTATAACGTTTTTGTTTTTGTACAGTTCACTACCAAAGGTACAACTTCAGAGCATTTTGGGCTGTCATGAATGCAGCGTTGGAGGGCAGTGAAATGTCTGGCTCGAGAATTTTTAGCCCGCTGCTACTGTAGATGTATGCCCTCTGCATCTAGAGTACACGGTACGATGCAGGCTGTGATACACTGCAGTGCACTGTCGCCAACTGTTTGTTGCACAGTTTTGTCATAGGGATACCATCTCGAGATGGTCTCGAGTCTAGTATTAGAAGGGGTTGTGCAAACCAGCCTCAGCACAATCATTCCGGCAGCTCAGATGCCAAATTTCCTTCTTGTGTTCTTTCTTTATAATGATGCGCAATAACTCAGTAGACATAAATCACCCAATGGCCTCCACCTACGACTACTAAATTTTTTTACATCACATTTCTACTCTCATGTAGTCTCGCTTTCGGCTTTCGCAACCTATTTGTCTTCTATAAGGTCAAAGTTCGGCTGAAACCTCGTGATAAAAAAAACAGCGATGTCTTGGCTGCTTCTTGATTTGTTTTCATCGCGGTGCGTGAGACAGGTTGACTTAACGGTAGTACTGAATTCAAGCGATGAATATGCGATCATATCGCTGTTTATTTGTGACTCACCTGACCTGAACTAAACTTTGACGTCGTAGCACAGTTGTTGAATTCTAAGCAACCTATAAGTGTTAAACCGAAATTATTTACTGAGTGTGGGAGGATCCCATGCCGTGATTCATGCATGCGCACCATTCTAAGGAAGAAAACACGCAACCGCTTCACTTTTTTTTTTACATATTTAAGGCATCGCAGCTCCACCACCATGGAAAAGGCTTAAAACGATTTCGCTTTCTTTTATAGTTCATCGTCAGCCTTGTCGTCATCACCCAAGTAGAGTTCATCCTTTTTAAGAAGTCCACTAAAATCATATTGACTACGATATGGTTTATGGGGGTTTAACGTTAAAGAACATCAGGTGGTCGAAATTTCCGGAGCCCTTCACTACGGCGTCCCTCATAGCCTGAGTTGCTTTGGGACGTTAGGCCCCATACACCATAAACCTTGCCGCGTTGCTGATATATCACACCGCCGCGTAGTAGACTTCCTTCGCATAATTACGATCCGACATGGACAAGTTTGTCCAGCGTCACCCGGCCATCTAGTCTGCCATTGCCAGCCAACTCTCGCTCACGTCCACGCCACGCGGCCTTGCGATGGCGACTCGATTATTATTCAGCGATAAAAAGAAACGTCTCTTTTGCTCCTTTTTTGAAGTGGAAGCCAGAAGGGAAGGCGGAAAGTTTCCGCCACATCTCTGACGAAATAAGACGTCGTCCCTCACTGCCAAGTACGCGGATGCACGACACATTTTGCTTGGTTCATTGAAAACAGTTTATGGAGCTCTTGTTTGAGACCTATTTTAGTGGCTCATTTCAATTGCTGATTCCTCGGTCGTCAGAGTAAGGAAAGCAGGGAGGCCCCTAACCTTAAGCCATGCGTCTAAGATGAAGCGGGCTTCAGATTCCACCTCTAAAGGTGGCGCGCAGGGTTCGTTTGGGTGGAGGCATCTCAGGCAACTTTTCAATCTTAATAAACGCCAGCGCTGTCGGCTTCGGTAACAGTGACACACGTTGTTCATTGATGACTGATATGCAGAGAGGCATGTTTCCGGGCTAGTTGTGACACTAATAATTGGTTTTTTGGGGGGAAAGGAAATGGCGCAGTATCTGTCTCATATATCGTTGGACACCTGAACCAGGAAGGAATAAAGGAGGGAGTGAAAGAAGAAAGGAAGAGAGAGGTGCCGCAGTGGAGGGCTCCGGAATAATTTCGACCACCTGGGGATCTTTAACGTGCACTGACATCGCACAGCACACGGGCGCCTTAGCGTTTGGGCTAGTTGGTGCGATGCCGTTTTCGTGGGCAACGTTGAACTTTAGAACACGGCCGTATGAAAAGTCAACAAGGACAGTGATGTGTCCTCTTAGTGCTTCTTTACCTCCGTGTGCCAGTGTTCAGGCGGGTCCACCCAAAAAGGAGATATTTTTCTAATAAATCTCACCGAATGACACCTTGAGCTGAACATCACAAATGTGTGATCACGAAGTATCCTTTTTGTCATACCTCGGTCCGGACGATTTCTCTTTCCCGTCATTAAATTCACTGATTCATATCATAAGTCAAGTGGTACGTGTAAAGAATTTCCATCACGAGCACTTGCAGTTGTCACTTTGTGCTGTGGGCCTGTACTTAAAGTGCGGTGCGGTTAGCCTTTGCATCCACTTCAGTAATGGTTTCGTAACACTTTCCGCACATATCAAATTCTGCACATGAAATGCTTATTCGCCAACTACGTTAAGTGGTCTTTTTTTATATTTCTCGCTTGCACAGGCATCGTTCTTAACAAGACTGTCGGTTCCTGCGTCTTCTTCTGCACCGCTAGCTGTAACCGCGCAAAAAGCGTGTGCGATCACGTGACTACCCGTGCACACAGCTGGTTCCCCACGCCTCATACCAACTTCGTCACTATCGGGTAGGGCGCGCGCTTGCAGCAAGACGGCGCCAAATGTCTCGGAGTGCCGCTCAAGATTACATCGTGAAATGACTGCGTAGCGCGATATCCTGCGCGCCTGCGCAGTAGCAGCTCCATTAATTATTATAATCCGGCCAGCTGGGACGTGGAACACCACACGCATGTCGGGAGGGCCGTGGATGTAGCCGAGGGGGAACGTGGGGTTAGGAACGCTGCACGTACGCGGGAGGCAAAGGCCAACATAGAACGCATGCTGTCGGGACGCTGCCCACAATCACGCTGCACGACAAGGCGCTCATATCCGTGCCAACACATTTTTCCCGCTATAGAGCTCTCGTTGTAACGCTGCCAAAACGAAAACACAATCGTCACCCACTCATTTCTGGCAGCAGCATTCAAAGCAAATTCAACAACTGCAAAAACACAATGCGGACAAGCTAGCGCTCATCATCCGCACTACCATATCCCCACTTAATTTTTATTGCTTTTATATTTTTATTTCTAACTTTTGATAATTTTATAATCAATTTGCCCATTCGAAGACCTGTGGTATTTACACCACAGCTTATTTTTATTTTTTGCTTTAAACCACGTGTCATTTAGGCTGGCATTTCTGTCAGAAGAACTAGCAGTGTTATGTGTAAATAATTTCAATTTCTGTTGCCCCTTCTTAGCTACTCCTATCGCGTGATTATGCCAGCGGAGCTTCAATGCTAATTTGAATGCAGTGCAGAACACAAAAAGCAGAATTTCAGACACCTACCTTAGTTTTTCTCAATCTCACCGAAACCTCCCGCTTCAATTGTTACCTATTTTTTGCGCTTTCAGCATACCCGTTTAGCACATAGTGCGTGTATTTGCCTACGTAGCAAAGCGGCATTCTATTGACTCGTGTACTTACTACAAAATTTTGCGAAGTACAGACTGATGCAGACGCTAAGCCTCGTGTATAAAATGCTTTAATTAGTTTAGCGTGCTTCGTGATGTAGCTGTACGCTTCATCGTCTTATAATAAACTCTGACACATCTCCAACCAAAAACTTTAATCGAAAACCCAAAGTTTCGGAGCCGGCTCGGCTCCTTCTTCAGGGGTGACTGTGGGCAGTAGTTATCGTCTTGGCCCGGTATTCTCCGATTTCCCCTTGGGAGGTAGGCTACACTGTGGAGCTTTCAAGTCGTTCCATACAGAAGACGTAAAACGTCGGAATTCTTAGGTATTTTGTTTGTTTGTCTTAATATGAACAAGTGTTCATGCCCCACAGAAGAATTCTGTACAAATTTTTCTTAGCACTACCTATTCGCGAAATCCTTGCACAACACAATTTTAACCACCAAAAGTTCGTCTTCTGGTACATTGCTTAGTCGTTAACTTGCCTCCTTTATCGTCTGCAACGTTTGTTTTCCATAATTTTATCCAGTTTTATATTCAAGTATATTTCTCAAAAGCTGTTAGATTTCTTTTGTATTGTTTTGAACTTTTGTTTAAATTTCCGGTACTTATTTACTCCTGCTTGTATTCATCTCTAATTCTTATTCACGCTCTTCTATTTCTTGCCTTTGTCGCAGGTCTTTATTCGCATAGCCGCAGTTGTGTGTGTCTGTTTAGAACGAGATGATTCATAACCTTCTTTTATAACACAGGTTTTACTGTTTTACACACTACAACTAGAATGTGTTGTCTGCGATTGCAGAGTAAAACAAAATATATATATAACAAAAACACGCCGTCTCCGCAATCTTCTGTTCATTCAATAGAGAATGCACTAATATTCTTTATCTCTCTCTGCAGATTTCCGTGATACTCCTGCCGGCGTTGTTCTGCCTCTCGGCAACCACAAGGGGCTACCCCGTGATTAGCCCTTACTCGGTTGTGTACCCCGACTACCCCCTGACGTATCATCCCTCTGGCTATGCTCCTGCATACCAGACTGCCTACCAAAATGCCTACCAGAATGCCTACCAGACTGCCTACCAGCCTGGCTACCAGCCTGGCTACCCGGCAGGTTACCAGGCAGTTGTAGTAGGACTCGGGTAAGCTCAAGCTTAAAACAGTATTATTTCATTGAGTGATTGTCGGTGTATTCCTCCTTGGAACAAAGAAGACACCTGTGGACCTGTGGAGCACCTACTAACTTGTCCTGAAAGTACGATGGGTGTGCCAACTGCAGGCAACTGCACTACACGCGGGTGTGCAGAGAATAGCCCTGTAACATTGTAAATTAAAGGTAACAGACGGCAACGAATCCTGGAACATGTTGTGAAACCCTTATTGAATCCACTGGATGGCGATTCTCCTTATTATAGGAGAAATGCTTGGACCATGATATGGTTAAACAGCGCGTACTTAGTGGAGCATTAAAGGACTGTGCAATTGTGTGCCGTAATTACTCGTGTAATGGAAGTGTTCGCATAATGAACGCACTTTCTTGTTTTGGCTGACAAAAGTAAAATTTTTCCCCTCGCGTATTGGACGTACCCCCGTTCTTTTTGACACGAAGTGAAAAGTGTCTTTGTGACACGAAGTCACAGATGAAGGATTTCAACAGCCCAGCTTTTGCTTAGAGATGCTAGACTGCTTAGAGATGCGGTTTCTTCTGCTGAACAGAAGAAACAACAGCAGAGGAGACCAGCGATGTACTCGCACAGGGGTCGCGGTGTTTCAAAGCGTGACAAGCCTGTGCCATTCTCGTGGGTTTTTGTCTCGGTGTTTGATAGTAATCGCGGTAGTTAAGAAAGGACGCATGTATTCGCAGGCGCAGCAGACGAGCAGAAAAGTGCGATGGCATGCAGGTGCTATTTTAGATTGTTGCTGTATATTAACTCGCACCTGTTTATACAGCGATCACACACTCCGCCCGATGACACGTCGCCGTGCATCAAAAAAAGTAAAGTGCAAGGCCATGTGCAACTACAAGTGGCGTCTCACTCTAAAGCTTGCACGGCTTTCAGAGCGAAACCTCAACTTCTCCCATTCCTGACGCGAAGGTCAAATGATTCCGAGACTTGACCTCTAAACTGGGAACTCACCGGGGGTGTGACTCTGACGTCATATCCCGTGATTCACCACAGCTGCGTCGCTCGCTTCACCGCCGCCGCGCCGACCACTAGCCTCGCCAGCTGTACCACGTGACTAACCACGTGACTCGCCGGTCGCCTCGCCACTGCTCCGCTGATTTCACTCAGCATAACTAGCTTCAGCCGGGTTGAACCCCAGCGATTTTTTTTTTTTGCATAGTCAAGAGTGCTGTAGAACACTGAGACAGGTACACAGGCTTATCGCAAGGGAAAACACCCCTATGTTTTTAAGAGTGAAAAAAAAAACTACTTTTAAGGCGAAGCCAGTTTTCTTCCCTGGGTGCTTCGTGGTGCGCTATGGCTGGTCCGCTCTTTTTTGTTGCTGTTGCTCTTTCAGTTTGTTTTAATCGTGCTAAAATTGTAACAACATGGCACAGCTCTTGTTCACAAGATGAGCCTTTCGTTCATTTTTAAACGCGTGAAAAGACGGCGGCCATAGGAGAGGCACAAACACTATAGCACGAGAGACCTACTCTCTTGTATCGACTGCGCACCAACTCAGCCTATACGCCGGTATGGATACACAACATTCACTGCACCACCTCACTTATGTGCGTATACACTGCGATGTGGGTGATGTGAACCATTTTGTTTAAGCGTGCCCGCGTTTTTGTGCCGAGTGTGAGACACTGCTGGAAAACCTGAGGAGACTGAGCGTTCCCTTGGACGACGTCTCGCATTGTGTACACCGAGGGTTCCCGACCTAAATCGGTGATCAGTGTCAACGCGTCACTCTTGAAGAGGACACTGGCCTTATGGAGCGATGGTAGAGCCATAATCATTTAAATAAGTGACTCCGGCGAAGCAACTGCCCACAGGCCACTGTAAGGCTAATCCCGCCTGTACAGGGAAGTTTATATATGCAGGTTAGACGCACACACACGCACGCATGCAGACGCACACACATGCACGCATTCAGACGCACACACACGCACGCTCGCTTATAATACCGGATCTTTCACTAGCAACATCTCGGGTCTGAGTAACAAGAGTTCAGCGCCATCAAATTCATAGTCGCAAACGTCACAGGCCTTCTGGCGTACGCGTCAGCATTTTGTTTCATATGTGCTGTCTTCATTATCTTATGTGTTATCTACCATCTGTCATAGCCGGTAATCTAACTGCGCTCAAGACATGGAACGCAGCCACAGGATCCACAATGCGCAGCTAAAATTCTAGTGAAAGCTAATACTGAATAATATCCCCGCGACCCTTATCACACCACAAGGCCGGTGCCCGATGATAAAAAGGGCTACTGCATCCACCCGTGATTAGTACCACCTCGTATCACCGTGACGGCTTACCTGTAATAAACATGAGGTGTATGTGAAGCGAGATAGTCTTCGACGCTCGTTACGTAGATAGGAAAAAGAAAACGAAAGCCAACATGAGAACCGATATAACCTAGTCTATAATTCTGATTGTATCTGACATTTTTCATAATTCAAAAAGTATCTGGCACCTGAGGGGCGTCTAGATCAAGCGCTGTTTTCTGTCAGTGCTCGGTTCCTAAATTGGCAAGTCAATGACGTTACAAGTCGAACTAAAAATAAACAGATCCAACCCTCCTTTCAAGACCCCTCTCATGCTTTCAACATGCATCAGGAGATGGGCTGTCTGAGTCTCCTTCATGAGAGCATTGTACCGTTTTTATGAGCGGTCGCTGTTTCTGATGAACTCTCTCCACTTCAGAACCCAGTAATTAGCCCATTCCCTCATGAGCTTCTTCGCCCTCACGTCCTCCTCTACTTTACAGCCTCCCCTAAGCAAAAATAACAGCTTGTAGATGATCGTCAGTATCGATATATCGCTGTTTAGATTCATCATCGATTCAATTCGCATGAAAACTAACTCACAAACTATTAGGGAAAGCACGCACGTAGAAATGACGTAGTGCACAAGTGAAGTCAGGAAGAATGGTATGCGTTGTATTCAACTCGGGCACCATTTCCACTTTCGAATCTGATTTGGGGATGGGGTAGGATTCCTTACATATTTATGTGCTTTCTGGGGAATGAATGGCACCTACTCGCTTCTCTTCGAACTCTAAGGCTCTGTTGAATATTTCTACTTACAACTGCGTTGCTGACCGAGTCGACGTCAGTTAACCGCTATGTCTGAAACTCAGTGGTATTACATAAAATCTATACTAATATGCGCGGGAGAAAACTGGAGCCGAAAAGCCCCTCGCCCTCCTTTTCAAAACGACATTAAGTGAAGAGTAGTGGACTGGGAGCAGTTTACTATAAGCAGCGAAGCTCTTGAAGAGGTAAAGAAATACTTAGGGCACGTACTGACCGCAGATCCGGACCATGAGAGTGGAATAGCTGGAAGAATAAGATTAGGGTGGAGCGCATGGGGCAGGTTCTCTCAGGTCATGAATTGCAGTTTACCAATATCCCTCAAGAGAAAAGTATTTAAAAGTTGTATCTTACCAGCACTCGCCTATGAGGCAGAAACGTGGAGGCTAACGAAAAGGGTGCAACTTAAGTTAAGGACAACACAGCGAACTGAGAAAGGAAAATGACAGATGTAACGTTACGTTAAGAGACCGAAAGAGGGCAGAGTGGGTGAGGGAACAAACGGGGGTTAATGACATCCTACTCAAAATTAAGAAGTGGGCTTGGGCAGGTCATGTACTGCGAAGGCAAGACAACCGCTGGTCCTTAAGGGTAACGGAGTGGATCCGAAGAGAAGGCAAGCGTAGCAGGGGGCAGCAGAAAGTAAGTTACGTGGATGAGGTTAGGAAGTGGTGGTGTAAACTTTATTACATACAGGGGAGTTTAGGACGCACAGGTCCTTGGGCCCTCGCACGGCCCCACTGCACTCAAACGTTCATGTCCCGGAGGCTCATGACGCTGGCAGCCCGGCCTGTGGCGATGGCTTGCTTGGCCGGGTCCTCGGAGCGCAGTAGGGTCTCCCAAGCCTCCCAAGTGGTAAGGTGCTCCAGGCCCCGCGGGGGAGGATCCGCCGGGCAGAGGAAAAGGATATGATCGAGAGTGGCTTTGGGGTGGTGGCAGAGGGTACAGGAGGGGTTTGTGTGGACTTGGTGATAGCGCGAGCGTATATAAGGGGAGGGTAAGGTGCGTGCTTGGAGCCGCCTCCAAAGTGTCTGATGATAATTGTCGAGGGAGGGATGGAGTGGGGGGTACAGCCGACGCTCGGCTTTGCAGGCCTGCGTCAGTTCACTGAAGGAATGCATGCGCTCCCGTGAGAACCCCAGATCGGAGGCCGCCGGTGCCCGGTTGAGAGAACCTCGGGCTAAAGCGTTGGCAGCCTCGTTTCCGGGATTCCCGGAGTGGGCAGGCACCCATATGAGCTCCATGTGACGGGGCGAGTGTGCGGCGAGGGAGTTCAATATGCGAAATGCAGGGACGTGAACTCTCCCGCGGGCGAAATTTAGTATGGCAGTTTTAGAGTCCGATAGTATATACCGGGCCTCCGTGCGCGTGATGGCTAGGGCAATAGCGGCCTCTTCAGCCTCCTCCGAAGTGGCAGTGGGGGATATGTGAAGGGTGGCAATCGTTTGTAGGGAGTGGTTCGTGATGGCTACAACCGCGTCCTCGCCCGTGCATGCGGCATCCACCCAAACGGCATCTGGTTCCATGCCATAGTGTTTATAGAGCGCCCGTGCGCGAGCTCTGCGGCGGGGTTCATGGTAGGTGGGGTGCATATTTTTAGGGTGAGGTTTAATAAGTAGTTCGCGGTGAATGTGGTTGGGGACCGGGAGCTGTGTGGGATCCGTGGCTGGTATCCTGATGCCGAGGGTGTGTAGGATGTGTCTGCCAGTGGTGGTTCTCGCGAGACGTGTGTATTGTGTCTGTCGGTGGGCGGGGACAAGGTGGCCTCAGCTGGCACATGACCGGGTTAACTGGAGAGATATAGTAGAGGTCTTTGCCCTGCGGTGGCAGTAGTAAGGCTGATGATGATGATGGTGGTGGTGGTGGTGATTATGAGTACACTGGCGGAGGTCAGAGGCAACTGGGGATCAAGAGAACTTGCCCTGCTGTGGTAGAGGCCTACAACGCAATGGTGATGATGGATGAAGGGACGATGGCTTTGCAGCACGCACACGCACATGCACTCGCACACGCGAAGCTTTTCGCTTTCGTTAACTGACAGGGCCTACGTTCTACCCGTTCTGCGCTCGTTTGACGCATTTTTGAAAGCGCATCGCGTCAGTGGCGCTCTGGAGCGCACGGACACGCGAAGAGGAAACTGCACACGTGCCCATAGGCAAGCTCAAAAACCACGCACCTCCTGACGCACCACTCCGACCCGTTTTCCGGGTGTGGCATACAGCAACGCAAACACTCTCTCCTCAAGCGAACGCCTCTGGCCTAAGGATGCTTTCTCGGATCAATGAGCTTAATTTGCATGTATTCCGCAATGAGCGCTTGTGTCGTGTTCTCTTCGATCGTTCCCGCCGTCTTCGTATTTTTTGCGCTCATTAACCATGAAACATACCAACTAGACCAACTTCTCACATTAATGCATTCCGTCGTTAATAAGGCACGGGTTAGGATTTCAAGCGCGGTGACTGCGGTGTGCAAAAAAGCCTCAGACTTGTTTCCTCCCTCTCTCTAGGTGGAGAAAAAACACCGATAACATTACTACCCCCCCCCCCCCCCCCCGCCCCACGTGTGCGCCTAGCCTGAGGCCCAGCTTGAACACAAGTGACTCATCCTTGAGAGCTGTGCCCTCTCTGGATCTATTGACCCTCAGTGTTCAGGACGACCTACATGGGAAACCTTGTCTTTGGGCAGTGGCGGTAGTGGTGGCTGTCCTAATGCGCACGTGGGGATTAGCTTTACACTGATCATCTTACAGCGAGAGCTGCAAAGACCACATTTATCGGTGGCGGCGTCGTAACATGAAGGACTGCGAGGAGGCGGACGAAGGTTCCACAGGCGCGGCTAGCCATGCTGGTTTATTTGCTGCACCTATATATTGACAAAGTTAAGGGCAATTATTTTAGGAAGATTAGTTAAGAGGGTTCGTACGAAGGTAAGGCGCTCACAAGCACCATACCAGTTCATAAGTTAATGTATTTTCGAAAAATTAGACAACACTAACAGTAGAGAGGAAAAAGAAGAGAAAAGGATAACATCGCTAGATGCTTTGATGAATAAGAATGCAGTACTGATTTCATCAGCGAATAACGGGAAGTTTTTTTTTTTCACTTGTGTCTCATATTTTAAACAATTCATTTTCTACCCCTGCCCCATAGGGCCAGTGTCCCTCAGGAAACACGTAGTGTAAGAACCCTCAGGAAACACCACTCAGTCTTCGGCGCTGTGGGTAAACGATTTTGGTCGGGACTGAATAAGGCGCCTACAGCACCACAATTAAGCGCACATAGGGTCCTGTACGGGGCTATCCCTGCAAAAGAAAAGGCTGCCGCGTGTCCCGCCATCCTCGCGGGCACGCTTTTCCTGGTAATTACCGGTGCAGGCAGGCAGGCAGGCAGGGGTGCGGGAAAGACCCGGGTGGCCGCTCAACCGCCGGCCGCATTTCAATGAGCCCGCAATTCACAGGTCGAAGATCTGTGCGTGCGCACCGGTAGCCACTGTGTGGCCGCACGCGACGCCTGCTTTGCCAAGGCAGGAGAAAAAAAATAAACATCGAGTCGGTGACTGCTTGCTGGCTGGCTTTAAAGCACCGCGCCTTGACGCAACGCTGCCAGAAACTTGGCGCGGCCTCTTGACCCGGTGTGACTCACCAGCGCATAGGTGATCACGGTGGTGACTAATCGTTGTAGATCACCTCCAGCGAGCCGTCAGTGGTCGTCTACAACTTTCACGGTCTTCGTTCTTGTTTTTATTCTTGATGTGGGGTAACGGGAAAGTGTGGAAAAAAACTTTCCAAAAGGAGTTCCCCAGCCGTATGGAGCACGCTACATGATTTGTTTTTCTCCGCGCCTCGCGGTGGCGATGTAAATGCAAGGAAGGTTCGAACGGTTAGGCCGAAAGGGCGGTAATATAGATATTTGTTTTTTTTCTTTGTGCTAACTTCGAGCGCTTAAGAAACCCTTGTTCACTTTCAAATTTATGAAAATGGTAGCGAATAGAGACTACCTAATTGATAAGGTATGAAGAAAAGAACTAGGCTATCGGTCCAAATATTTTGTACAATTTTTTTGTGAATTATGAAATAAAGCTTCCTTTGATTGATTGATTGATTGATTGATTGAATGGATATGGGCTTTTGTGTGTGAAACAGGGGCGGTAGGCGTAGTTATGCAAAGGAAAGTTTACTGTAGACTTACCTGCTTCTTAAGGGAGATTCAGACGACGGACCGTTCGCCCGCGAGCCGGGCGTCATTAGACACACGGTCATTCGCCATGTTAGTTTACGGACATTGTTGGCCAGCAGTATATAAGAGGGACCGGAAATGGGACGTCGCCTGACGCCTAGTCCGGGGCCCAAAAGCCCGTCGTGTGATTCTGCCTTAAGCGTTACCATATCACGCTCACCTGGGGAGCATGTTCACTGAAAACTACACTAGTGCATAACGTTTTCAAGCGAGGGGCCGTCATTTCTAGACCGACCGACTGACTGGCTGACGAACCTTTTTATTGATTGATTGATTGATTGATTGATTGATTGATTGATTGATTGATTGATTGATTGATTGATTGATTGATTGATTGATTGATATTATCCTTGAACGAGGCTGCTGGAAGCCATACAACAATGCGGTGCAATGCTCGCCCTCTTGCAGCCATCCAAGCGGGCATGTGCAACTGGTGCCGACCACGGTGACGGACACCCGGCCCGTGCTGGTGCCGCTGGTACCCGTAGGGCGGCCACCCCACCGGCGACAGCCGCTGGACCCGCAGAGACACGACAGGCCGCAGCTGGTCCACCCGGGGCACGTGAGTGATGAACAGTGGACGCAGGCAGACTGGAGGGAAGCATTAAGCAATGGGAACAACGTTACAAGGACATCCGGTCAAGCCCTGTCGGCGCTTGGAAACGAGCACAGATAATACGCGGAAGCCATGCGAGAGAAAGAGAACTTGCGAGAATGGGAAGGGAGTGCGTGAGGGTTCAGGAGATGCGGAATGAATTTCAGAAGAATGCTGCCGTGCGAGTTGCTGCTGCATGATATAAAGAAGTCCACGCGAAAACTAGACGAGGGACAGAAGGTACACCACGCTGGTGAATGTCTTTTGTGTCTTCTCTTTAGTCCCTCGTCTCATCTTAGAATGAGGAACGACCTAAGGAGCAGAGGAAGGCACTCAAGTAGGCTTAGGCATGAGAACAAGGGGTCCAGGGACACGGAGGCTCAAGTCGGACAGAATGAGATAGAACTGAGAAGGAAATGTATACGCTCTGCATTGGAGCTATTGGGCGTCGTGATGATGACGGTGATGATGCTGATAACGATGAGAACAGAGTTAAGAAGTATTCATCAATGAGAAATTAACACTCGAAAGGATGTGAGAAGAGAAATAAGAGCAGGACAGAGCGGCAGTACAATGATGGGTATGACAGTGATCGGCAAAATAATGTGTAGACGACAGCCGGTCTTTAGTGACCTGTGATGGGTACGCGATTTTGAGCACCATACCGATCATTAGGGCATATAAGATGCCAACAGTTGCTCGATGTCATTCGCGCATAGTAATAACGTACCGTTCTGTCAGCGATTCCTGAGGATAACCACGTGTTTGGGCACGGCCCCTGCAAAATTAAAAACCGTCATCTTTATGTAAAGGCGCGCTTCCAACGATCGAATTATTATTAAACGGCTATCCTCTTTTCGGTTGTGGCTTTGTCAGCAGACCGCAGATAACCCACCCACTACCTCCGCAGGTGATCCGCCTGCAACCTGAACGCCACCACGCCCCAGCACCGCAAGAACCGGATGTTGTTGACGTCGTCGTCGACAGGAAACCGGAAGCGGTCACCGAGTAGACGAAGCCACAGAGCTGTGGACATGAAGATTCATTGGGAAATAACGTCATCGGGGAATAAACTAAACAACGATAACGCCAGTGCTGTGATCGTTTCTTCCTTTTCCTCTTTTTTTTTGCACACCGTTAAGCTGTGAAGCCGAATGCATCGGTGTACACCGAACCAGATTACATTGAGCACAAACGTACGACGGTGACCTATGGAGCAGGGGTAGAGTTGAATGACAGCTTACATTAGCTGTAAGTAAAATTTGTATTGAGAACTTTCTCCGCAAACATTACGTACAGTATGTCTCATAGTTAGAGGGAACATGTGAAATGGTTAAGCCGGATATTAACGCGGATGAAGGTGCGCGACTTCAGACTCCTCCTCTCGAGCTCTCTGCGCCATTTTTTTTAGCTTTGAGTTTAAAGCCTACTTTCCACTGGTGTACCATAAACAAAGACTCTTCCGAGTTATGGTACCCTCGCCACCTGCCCCTTAATACATTCCCTTCTGAAACACTGGGCTAGGGGCACTGGCAGTAACCTGTTTCACCACCGCCTTTTGTCCACCATAGCCTAGTTGCAATTAAATGCTGTCCAGTTTGTCCTGGAATCAGAACAGAAACACGAAATGGAAGGAGAAGTACGAAATTGAGAATGCATACCCATCAATTCTGGACAAAAGTATTTTTTTGAGCGGGAAATCATTTATGAACGCAGTTCTTTTTTCATGTATTGTAAGATTTCACTAAAACCATCAATATTTCTGCGTATCACCCGACGGCAGTCTTGAATATATTTTTTTCTATTAACGTTTTTGCTATCGTCAAAAAGCGTTCCCCATTGGTTTTCTATGGCAATCTTAACTGCTCGATGCGATCGATGGAAACACTTTAAAAGAAATATTTTGCTGCATATCAGAAGAATGGACCATTACCTTCAGTACTACCGTAAAAGTACATTACAGTTTTGCAATTTTCCAAATTTTCGGCCGAAATTGCGGGACTTGAATGCAGCCTTATAAATAATAATAGCACGTGGGATTCTCTACAAATTCCTGAATAAACTTGTAATACACATACATGACCGAATACGTATGGCATTCAGTAGTTGTCTTCTGTGCGTTAGAACCATCCTACAGTACACAAGATACATTTGCCAGCGGAGCTCTTGGAATTCCCATAAAAGTTATAATTCCATTGACGCATGCCGAACAGCCAGCCAGTATTTTTTTATTTGCCCCGACAGTCACGGTAATCATGATGGTCATGGCCAGATCGTATGGCTTCGTATAATGCTCCTCTTGCCATGCCCTTAGCACAGTTTCGATGTCTCATGCAGTCCTGTGAACAGGCAAAGAAGAAGAAGAAGGGGGCTGAACGACATGTTCGACTAAGGAGGAGAAGAAGACATGTTCGACCTGCCTCACTCCGTCCCGCTCATGGAGGCTTCGCTGATGGTGCTGGTCAGTTTGGTACAGTGACTCCTGTTTTCGTAGACATGTAGTACCTCCGCTCTGTTCGTAGTCTGGCCGTAGTTCGTTGTAGCAAGGTCGCCATCACGCAATGTCACCATGAGGAGCAAAACACATAGAATGAGACAGTGAGACGGTGCTCCTGCAGCATGAAAAGGAAAAGCTAAGCAGTGTAGGCTACAACTCTGGGACGCTCACAGGGGACGCAGCCGCCAGCTTAGCGATGCAACAATGCGCAACAAGGTGGCGCTGAGCGGCGTATCGCTCTCGATTCGCGTCTGGGTCCTCTTCAAGCACAAGGCATTCTGGCCGAGTAGCGGCACTTGAAAACACTACAGGCGTGACATTGCGTTACTTAGAAGGACTTTGGTGTAGGCCAATTGGTATGACATCATGAAGAGCAAAACCGCAAAACAGGACGGGACTAGGGCAGGCGACAACACCGCCCTGTGTTGTCGCCTGCCTTAAATTCTAATAAGCTAATGCCCATATTTACTGAATTGGTCATTCTCAACTTTACATCCATATGTCCTCGGTTGTCTTCATTCCACTCCTTGCGCATTGGCGGAGTGCGATGTCAGTGCACGTTAAAGATCCCCAGGTGGTCTAAATTATTCCGGAGCCCTCCACTACGGCACCTCATTCTTCCTTCCCCCCTCCTTTAACCCTTCCCTTACGGCGCGGTTCAGGTGTCCGCCGATACGTGAAACAGATACTGCGCCATTTCCTTTCCCCAAAAAGCAATTATATTATATAGCGCATTGGTGGATATGTTAAGGGATGCGCCACAGCCCTGCGATGGCAGGTGCTGCTACCGGTGGGTCTTGTGCGAACCAAGTTGCTTTACCCGAGCAACCACTCGCGATCAACGATTAATTTTAGCTGTCATCTGCCGGTGTGGTTCATTCTCTAAGAATCCGATGGCTAGGTTGTGATGACCCCACAAGGTCACGTGAGCTAGCTTGCTCACACTGGTTGCTTCTGCGCGGGTGGCTGCCTGGGTCACCCTACGCCATCCTATTTATCGCTCACAACGCCGACGTCGGATTTTCTGCGTGACGGGGCCTTTAACGCTATGGCGTTAAAACTGCCAGGACTTGCATTACAGCCTGAGCTCTGGACCCTCGAAATGACTCAGACATGTTCAATAGCGAAATTTCTGGAAAACACGCGCAACAGCTGTGACCAGTGTCGCAAGGATGGCCGGCAGGTTCTTGATTCGTCACACTGGCGTACGCGCCGCAGCACTGAAACTTGATCTCGACGTGTGCAATGTTGGCATGCTGCCTGCACCATGGCGCAACGCAGTCGTAAATTTGAACCGTGCAGTTTTTTTTTTCATTTTGCCTTCACAAGGATACATTTTTCTCATGCGTGTGTGCATAGCAGACTGGCTTCTGGCAGGTGGTCGCAAATGCCGCATTTTCGCGCGTGCAGCCCGCATCAAAAAAGGTCAAAATGTGATCTTGAAGTTGCGGTGCTCGTCGTATGATGATGGTCTTCTTGGCCTGATTTCGGATAAACGGATTTCCGAGGAAGGGGTCATCTTCATGTCGACGCGTGCCGTCACATGGAGCGTCTGCAATCCTTTTGTACACACATGGCCATTGGCAAGATGTTGGATTGACCAGAACACAGCGGAAATGCAGTTTAGGAAAACGGCAGTTACGTCAACTTGTGCGTATCCAACAATTCTCGACAATATCATTTTTCGACGGGAGAGAGTTTTTGAACGCAATTTTTTTTCATATGCTGTGAGTATTTACTATAACAATCAATATATCCTCAGATCTCATGTCGGCAAGTTGTATTTTTTTTTTGCTATTGACGTTTCTGCTGCTACCAAAAACGTTCCCTATTGGTTTTCTATGGTAGTCTTAATTTATTGATGCGAGTGATGGGGAAACTTTTGATAGATTTTGCTACGTATCCGAAGAATGACCCGTTGCCTTCGATATTTCCATAACAGTATCCTACAAAATTCCAACATTAAAAATTGTCCCATAATATGTAAATAAAGCACTGATGTAAGCATCTCGAAACAAACTTGTCCTAAAAACTGAGCATTTTATGGTTTATGGTAAATGAGGGCTTAACGTCCCAAAGCAACTCAGGCTATGAGGGACGCCGTAGTGACGCGCTCCGGAAATTTCGACAACCTGGGGTTCTTTAACGTGCACTGACATCGCACAGTACAAGGGCCTCTAGAATTTCGCCTCCATCGAAATTCGACCTCCGAGGCCGGGATCGAACAACCATTTTAGCGCAGCTATTAAACTACAAAGTACTAGTTTTCTCAGGCGAGTGCGCTGGTCATACGAGAATTTATTCTCTATATTTTCAGGGTCCAAATTAGCAGGGCGGTTAATGAGCAGGGCGAGCAATACGCGGCAAAATACAGTATAAAACTCCAGTCGGTCAGTGGCACGTCGAGTCACTGTTAAGAAAGGCCGTAGCAGGGAAAGTCCGGGAAGCGACACTGGAGCGTTTTCGAGGTTTGTATGGACGCACTGGGGGGGAAGCCTTGGAGAGCTCAGTGACCCATTGCATTCGTACAGAGTGGCCTTCGAGCGCAATTGAAAACAGCTGGCCGAATTTTGTGCAGTGAGAAATCGGAGTTTTCTAGCGACGTATACAAACGGGCTGAAAATAAGAGAATACGCAAGTAGAAATAACATCAAGGAGTTACTGTAAGCGTGACATGTTTTGCATTGATAACGTTTATCTCCTCTGCCGCTATGCAAGAGAATTTAGGGCCGTTATACCTGACGCCATCGGAATAGTCCGATGGGAGATGCCTCACATGTGTTGATCAGTGGTGTGCTACCACTTGAATGTTATGCAGGCACATATTCTCTGGAACGGGTAAATTTCGAGTTTCGATCCGGAGTTTCGATCAGTTAGCTGTTCGAGAGCGCCCTTCTCAAAAATTTCTTTCTGTTTGTTCGAGTATGCATCGAACACTTCTAAATGTGAGATTTACATTTGTGCGCCGTCAAAATACTTTTTGTGCGCCGACAGGGCACGTTAAATATCCCAAAGTGGTCGAAATTATTCCGGCGCCCTCCACTACGGTACCCCTTTCTTCATTTCTTCTTTCACCCCCTCCTTTATCCCTTCCCTTACGGCGTGGTTCAGGTGTCCAACGATATATGAGACAGATACTGATACCATTTCCTTTCCACAAAAACCAATTATTATTATTATTATTATTATTATTATTATTATTATTATTATTATTATTATTATTATTATTATTATTATTATTTATAAAATACTGAACTGCTTTCGGCCACAGTGAAGCTGGCAGTCGTTGTCCGCGAAGGTAAAGATAAGAAGTTGCGTTTTTCTGACGTAAAGAAATCTAGGATTTATTATCATCATGTTTTCTTGTGGTCAGTCGTTCGACAGAACTTTGTCTCCATCAACGGTTCTGATATCGGGCTCTTCCTCGTTAAGATTTATGCCCAGCATTATTAGAGAGAAATTTCGAATATTGGAATATGTTAACTTGTGGAAATATTGAAGGTAATGGTTCATTCTTCAGATGTGTAGTAAAATCTTTCTTTTAAAGTTTTTTCGTTACCTGCATCGAGCGGCTAAGACTTGCACTAGAAAAACAAATAAGAAATTTTTTCACGATATCAAGAACGTTAATAGCAAAAAAAAGATGCAAGCCTTCTCACGGGAAATCTGTAGATATATTAACTGTTGTACTAAAATAAATCTTACAACTTATAAAAAAAATTGCAGTTATATACTCTTTCCCGTTAAAAAAACGATTTTGTCCACCACTGCCGGGTATTTTTTATTTATTTATTTATTTTTTATTTATTTATTTATTTATTTATTTATTTATTTATTTATTTATTTATTTATTTATTTATTTATTTATTTCGTAATACTCTCAATGCCTTTTGAGAGATTTTTACAGGAGTGGGTTGAAAACTGCAGATAAATGGTAGAGACATTCGCATAAATGTACAAAAAGGACAACGAGAGAGATGTTAAAGATAATTGACCTATGTAAACAGCTTTGAATGGGGGAAAAGGGAAACGCACAATCAACTGGTTTCGGTTACATATGATGACACAGCAATAGAGACGAGCACGTGAAATATAAAAGCAATAACATCATACAAAATTTCACAACGCAGATTTCTTCATACATGGCAAACAAAACAATCATAGGCACAGTCACAATAGCATCACTTTCTCGGAGCGGACAGCACAGTTTGACCAGAAATTTCGACAAATTTGTCAACAGCAGGCTGTGCGACCACCGTCTTGGCTAAATCATTCCACTCACGAACAGCACACGGGAAGAACGAACTGAATGTGTTATTAGTGCAATAATATTCTTTGAGTGTTACGTGATGCTTATGACGGGTTTCTTTGGCTGTGGAATAGAATATGTATGTGTTAGAATGCACTTTAACTTTATTATGTAGGATGAGATACAAAAATTTGAGCCGGTGGAGCTTCTCACGGCTGGTTAATGTATGAAGGTTAATCTCGGACAGCGTCTGTGTGGGCGAGTCGGTGCGCCTGTTATCTATTACAGATAAAACGCGCGGCTTTCCCCTGGACAGCTTCCAGAGCAGCTATTTGACTTTGGGCATACGAAAACCACGCCACGTTCGCATATTCTAAGATAGGACGTATAAGCGTCACATGTGCCAAGAGCTTGACTTCCTTTGTAGAATCCTTCAGAGCCCGATTTAAAAACATTAGCTTTCGCATCGCCTTCCTTGCCACGTGCTCTACATGAGCCGACCATCCCAGATCTGATGTTATGACGACCCCCAGGTACTTATATTGAGTGACAGTTTTAGGGATGGTACTATCATAGCCGTACAGAAAATGAAGTTTTTATTTCTTTTTTCTTACTTACATTGAAACTGTTTTATCAAGCTTTATGACCATTTTCCAGGTTTCACACCATTGGGCTATCAAGGCGAAGTCTTTATTAAGGCTAATTTGGTCTTGTTGGTTTTGAACTTCTCTATACAGGACGCAGTCGTCTGCAAACAATCTAAACTTGGATTTGATCTGACTAGCTAAGTCGTTTATAAACCAAAGGAAGAGGACCGGAGCTATAACGGAGCCTTGGGGGTACACCAGACAGGACTGGCAGAATCTCATAAGTTTGGGAGCCGAACTGAACAAACTGGCGGCGGTCAGATAGGTAACAGCTGATACAGCGAAAAACTGGGCCATCTTCTAGCACATGTTTAAGCTTTAGGAGTAGTTTAGTATGGGATACACGGTCAAATGCCTTTGAAAAGTCTAAGTAAATTACATCTATTTGTGTTTGGTTGTTAACTGCTTTGGCAAAACTGTGTAGAGTCTCAACAAGTTGGGTGACGGCAGACAAACCAGCCCTAAAGCCATGTTGACAGGGATGGAGGACATTAGATGCTTCAACGAACTCTGTGACGAATTTTAAAATAATATGTTCCAAGATTTTGCAGCAAGTACACGTGATAGAGATAGGCCTATAATTTAACTGACAGGAAGTATCACCTTATTTGCAACCGGGCACTATTTTTGCAATTTTCAATTCTACTGGAAGGCATTGTTCGGTGATTGATTTATTGTACACAAGGCATAGATACCTGCTCACAGGCTCAGCATAGCGTTTCAGGAAGCAGTTCGGGATTCCGTCGGGACAGTGAAAACACCCCTGCTTTGGTTACGACTGGTGGGCTTTGCGCCTCGTTTTTAGGTATAATTTCTGGTCTGTAAGCATGTGTAATGCCATTGTCTGGGTTATATACAGAATGGAAAAATACATTATACGCTTCTGCTTCTTTCCATTCTTCGATCGGCAGCAACTGTTTTGGAGCGTTATCTTTGTGACTTAGATAATGCCAGAATTTCTTGGGTGTCTGATAAAATTGGAGAGCATTGAACTGCAGAATCGATGTTTTTTGCTTTGTTTTTTTCTTTTATCAGTCTTTTTAGACAGTTTATTTTTATTCTGCGTTTCAAGTGGATTAGTTCTCGTGTTATCCATGGGTTATGCTTATGAGTGGTCTTTCGTATTTGTGGGACAAATTGCCTCAAGCAGTGGATAACATGTGCCTTGAATAGCAGCCAGATTTCATCAATGTTGCCCAAGCCCTCCGAGACTAGTTCGTGGAAGTCGTAGCACTCGTGGGCAAGGTAGGTCATAATAGCGCTGTCGTCTGCTTCGTTAAATACGTACACGGACATTTTAGTACTACGTTGACGGACACAATTTGGAATAGTTAGCGTGCAAAGGACCGTTTCGTGGTTAGATAAACCTTCAAGAATATCAACGTTCTTTTTTTTCCTTTCAAGAAGAAATCGCTTACAAGAATAAGGTCTAAGATAGACCTAGAAGTGCCCTGTACACGGGTAGGTTCGGAAACAATTTGAGTCAGGTTGAAGGTAAACAGAAAACTCGGTAGGATATTGTTAGTTAGATTAGATGGACTCAGAGAGCGCCAGTTGACATCTGGGAGATTGAAATCCCCTCCCATTATTATGGGGCTCCCCATCATGTGCTCATGCATGAATTCCAGAAGTTGTTCAAGATTAGGCCCTTCGACATGGGGGGAGGGGGGTCTATATACTGCGCCAACACATAGGTGGCTCTGGCCCAACTAAATCTTGCACCAGACGGCCTCTACACCTGGGACATCTGGCATCACTGAATAATTTATGCCTTGTCTTATGAGCATAACACCACCACCGCCTCTACTTGTTCTATCCTTTCAGACGATGGAGTAGCCCGGTGGAGCAACTTCATGATTTCCAACGTCTGTGTGCAGCCATGTCTCTGTCACGCAAATAATGCCAGGTTCAAGGGCGACCAGAATCGCCTCTAACTGCTTAATTTTGTTCAAAAGACCCCACGCGTTAACAATGAGGACAACTAGGGCAGTGTGGCTGGGCTGTTGTCCATGTTTTCATTTTTGCAACTTCAGCTAAATCATTTGTTTCATCATCCCAGGTGTACAGGCGGATATTTATTTTAACTTTATCGTAAGACAAAAAGAACTTTGTCTTTCGGGTCAAGATGCACTTTAGTTCTGTCCCATAGCTCCTTTCTGATTTGTCTTACTACAGGCGAAAAATCCTCTCTAATAGAGTATTCCGTTCCCTTTAGCTTTTCGCAATTAGTAAGTATATTGGCTTTATCCCGATAGTCTAATAATTTCAGAATAACGGCTCTGTGCTTCGAACTGTCAGACGCTTGCTTCCGCCCAAGACGGTGGATTCTTTCGATGCCAGTAGTTTTTATTCCTATCATATCTTCGAAGATTTGTTTGTCAATAGTATCGAGTAGGCCTTGGTGCGTCTCATATTCGAGTTCCTTTACACCGTATACGATAAGGTTAGACCTGTGGCCTCTGTTGTCTAATTCGTCGACTTTTTTAATCAAGGACAGAACCAGTTCGAGTTTTTCAACTCTTTCTACGCATTCCAAGACCTGTTTTTCTATTTTGTTTAGTTTTTCGAGCTTTTTATCTATTGCTCCTAGTTTTTTATTCGTCGCCGTCCTTTCATTCTTTATCTCCTGGATGTCTTTTGCAATCAATTTGAGGGTCTCCTCAATCGTAACGTCACTAGGGCCAGGATTAGTTTCAACATTCCCGGCTAATAGCAACAGAAACCGCAAGGAAGCCGAAAGATCACAGAACCATTCAAGCAAAGCGTGCGGGCACGCCAGTAAAACTAGGAACACGTTACTACTACGAAAGGTTTTGTCGTAACGCTTCCTCACCTGGATGGCAAACAGGAATGGGTTTTTGCGATGCATCATGGCATGGCCGCCGCGCCCACTGAATTAAGGTTCCTCGCAGAAGCAGTGGCTTAAGTAGCAGTCCCGTGACGTCATGATGTTATCCTCCAGTAGAGTTGCACTGTTCATGGGAAAGTAGCCGTTGGCACCATTTGGTGCCTGATGATAAGGTCAGTCATGTCCCGAGATCACAGGCAGGCGAAACAATTCCGTCGATGAATTCCCTGGAGGCGGTCCGGTAGAAGTCGGAAAAAAGGAATGGGTTTGAGCGATGCATCATGGCATTGCCGCCGCGCCAACTCTGTAGCAGACAAGCGCTCATTTACCCCTCTGTAATGCTCTCTAACTATTCCTCCGCACATCTCACTGTTATGACGTCATCCCTTCCCTTGTGTACCTCTTCATTCATTTCCCTTCCCCTTTGCTGTAGTGGGGTGCACCACAGGCAAGTTCCTGCAGCAATCCTCTCCCCAATTTCTGCAATTAAATCTCTTCCTTCCCATTTGTAACGAAGGGAATTCGGTTGCCTTATAATGGCCTGTCGGGGCCGAACAACACAAAGCAAGGCCCTCACAGGACAGTGCGCATGCGCAGGTGTGTCTGGCGTGTCTGACGACTATTTCTGCGGCCGTGCTGCTCCAGCCGCTGGCCAGCATGGGCCGTGGCGGTGGGAAGCGAAGCTCGGACATCGCATGTTCCTTCGCCTCTTTCAGGATGGCTCCACTGCGATTCAGGTGAGTTTGTTAGACCGTATGAACTACTGAGCGACATCAACGGCATGTGACGAGAATTCGCGGCGTCATAATCCCTCACTTCATCTAGATTCACCCACGTGACCATTTGGCCCATAACCCGGTCTTCAGTTGAGACTTGACCCAGTAACCGCTTATGGATCATGTAGCACGTCATCCCCTTACAGAGCAAGGCGACGCTAACAACTGAGGCTGAAATTCACGACATCATTACGTGAATGCCCTCTTCCGTTTTTCTTCAATTTAATACTCCTTGCTTTTTTTAACTCGAAGACTTGCCATGTGGCATGAGAAGAGGCTGTCGATAAGCTAGAGTAGGTCGTGGAGCCCATTCTCTTCAAGAAACCTTAGCAGGCTCCGTATCTTAGTATTATCTGTTAGTCACAAGGACAGGTGTTCCTCCCTTGCAGCTGCAAGTTCAACTTCCGGTAATCGTCTTCTGCTTTCGTTCCCCTTTAAGCTTTTAAAAAAGGTACCACGACTTTCCACCTATAGTCAGCCCTGGATGCATTGTGCAAAGATTTCTATTAAACGTAAAATCACACTCAGGCTCCTTTTGTTGTATCGGTGAGCAGTTGTCGCAAGCAGTTTCAACACATTTTAGAGAGCCGTCTTAAGTTTGCTTAATTTCCCGTAACAAAAAAAAATCAAGGAAGACATGATCTTAGAGACAAATTTCTCTACGGTCCGTTGCTTTAGCTTTACCGTACAGAACAAGCATCAGCGATTCAACGAAAGACACTATTGCGTCAATTTCGGCGCTTTACGGCACCTCTTTCTTCCTTTCTTCTTTCACTCCCCCCTTGATCCCTTGCCTTATGACGTGGTTCAGGTGTCCAACGATATATGAGACAGATACTGCGCCATTTCCTTTCCCCCAAAACAAATTATTATTATTATTATTATTATTATTATTATTATTATTATTATTATTATTATTATTATTATTATTATTATTATTATTATTATTATTATTATTATTATTATTATTATTATTATTATTAACTTTTCAATCAATTTGTAGGTGGACGCCACCGCCTACTCCCACCGCTAATGAGGTGTCCACTCTCCCAGTAAGCCAGTTAGACTTGCTACTCAGAGGCTCCACAAGCATGGTGGACACGAGGTGGATGTGGTGACTTCCTGGCCTTACGGGGCTGGGATGTAGGGGCTCTCGCACATCTGGCGGGGGCTGCTTGTCAGTGGGGGTATCTGTTGCTAAACCGTCGTCGTCGCTTCTAATGACGCGGTTGTTGCGACGCGCGTCCTTTCTTTCAGTGTTTCCTCACATCTCTTTCAACTCTCCTACTCTCTGCACATGGCAGCGATTACGGCTCAGACTGAGCCAGCGGGCAGGCCCGTGCACTTCCCTTTCCAGTCTTCCTGCAGTCGCAATAACAACACAAGCATACACAGAGACACATCGCTGAAACCCGGGTAACCCGACCCCGGCGGCTGCGTTTTTATGGAGGCAAAACGCAAAGGCTCCCCTGTGCTGTGCGATGTCAGTGCACGCTAAAGATCCCCAGGTGGTCGAAATTATTCCTGAGCCCTCCACTACGGACACCTCTTCCTTCCTTTGTTCTTTCATTCCCTCATTTATCCCTTCCCTTAAGGCGCGGTTCAGGTGTCCAACGATATATGAGACAGATACTGCACCATTTCCATTCCCCAAAAACCAATTATTATTATTATTAAACCCGGAAGGTGCGGCTAGAACTGTTTCGCCCTAAAGCACGGCAGGATGTTGTGCAATGTCAGTGCACATTAAAGGTCATAATAATAATAATAATAATTGGTTTTGGGGAAAAGCAAATAGCGCAGTATCTGTCTCATATATCGTTGGTCCCCAGGTCTGGAAATTATTGCGGAGACCTCCACTACAGCACCTCTTTCTCTCTTTCTTCAACTCCCTCTTTTTTCCTTCCTTTGCGGCGCGGTTCAGGTGTCCACTGAGGTATGTGACACAGTTACTGCGTCATTTCCTTTCTTCAAAAAGAATTTGCAATTTGTAGGTGGGCGCCACCGCCTACTCACAGCGCGAATGAGGTATCCACTCTTCCAGCTCGCCAGTTAACACTTGTTACTCAGAGCATTCACAAGTATATACAAACACACACTGCTGAAACCCGAGGAGTGCGGTTAGAAGTGCTCCCACACTAAAACACGTCAGTGATATAGTGCGGTGAGAAAACGGGCACGCGCGCCTTCCGTCTCCACGGCCCTTGACCTCCACACTCTCCTACACTATAAACAGTAAGGAGTAGCAAGGGAGTAAGGTGTCCTCTAGGTGGTGGTGGTAGTGGTTGTTTATTAAAATAATAGTAAAAAGGAAGGAAAAGATTTTTGCTAGCCCCGGCATCTGCCATCGATACTGAAGCACCTGAGCTTGGGCAGCGGAAATAAAGGATAGCAGGCAGAATGGAGAAATGAAATGAAAGAGGTGAGGGGACAGGAAGAGAGGATAGGGGGAGAAGTAATATGTACAAACTATTTCCACAATAAGAAATGTGTCCAGGTTGTGCGCGTGATTTGTTCATTTTAGAGGAATTAAATCACACACGCGCACAGCACTGTGTTGGCTACAACTGGAGTCGGGCGTCCAGTTATTAATCATTCAAGGTAGAACTCGCGGAGCGTTCGGTCACTGCGTGTAACTACCTGACGGAGAACAGACGGGACGTCAAGCCCGTGTGTTCGAGGAATGCACAGAGGCTCACCAATGTTCGCTCACGAGTGCGCGCACTGCCCTGCAGCCACAGTAGCGTCTTGATGGAGTCCGGTAGTATTCCCTGCGCCCTATAGGCCGAGAGCATATCGCGACGAGCATCGGCGAACGCGGCACAGTGAAGGAGCAGGTGTTCTAGTGTTTCCACTGCACCGCATCCGTCACACACATCACTCGTCGCGATTCCGTGACGCTCCCGTCGTTCCCCGGGCCACACGCATCCAATGCGCGCGCGGAGGATAATTTTACGTTGTGACCGTGTAAGTCCGCGACAGCCGGTGATACTGTCGATGCGCTCACCTCCTGCGATGTGTGGGTCTGGGTGCTGCTTTCGGAGATGGTCGTGGATGGCCGCACGCACGTCCTCCAGCGCAAGGGGCAGATCGCTGGCAGGTAGTTTGTGTGCAGCGGTCGCGAGGTCGTCAGCTTCTTCGTTGTTGGCGATTCCGCAGTGACCGGGCACCCACTGTGCACGCACGGCACATCCTCTCTGCGCGAGGCGCTCGATGCGCGAGCGAATTTCCCGCACTAGTGGGGTACCGCAGCCGTTAGATTGCAGGCGGCTGAGGGCGGCGCGGGAGTCGCACAGCAGAGCACTCCTGGGCGGCGGAGGGCCGAGGGTGAGCAGCAGGTCCAGCCTGAACCGGATCCCCATCAACTCCGCCGTGGTGGAGGAGCCCAGGAAGGTTGCGTATTGCTGGTTGTGCAGTCGCAGGGCGGGGATGGTAGCCGCCGCAGCAAGGGAGCAGCTGTCGCGGGCCACTGAGCCGTCGGTGTACACGAGGAGATGGTCCTGCTGCTCCTTGTGTATGACGGCTCTGGCCAGCTGCTGCACAGCACAGAGGGGTGTGCTCCGCTTTCCCGCAATGCCGACGATCTCTCGCTGTACCTCCGAGGCAGCAGGCCAGGGCGCGCTGGAGCCTCTAGAGCCCTTCCTTTTATAAAAGGGACTGGGCTAGAGGACAGCTTATACCCCTGTCACACCGCAAAGGTCCTTGAGAATCAGGTCCTTGTATCCAAAGGCGTAAGAAGTGCAGCTACACGGCACAAATCTTGCGCCTTTGCCCCTAAGGGCCTTGGAGGTGAAGACGCCCGTCCGAGACTTTTGGAGCCCAAAGGCGCGGCCTTCGAGAACCTGCGATCGCAGTGCCATCCAACGTCAAAAAGTAAAAGCAAGAAAAAATAGATACAGCCAACAATGTTTGAAAACATTTTTTTATATACGAAAGGTGTGTCTGGCTTTGCTTTTTGTACGGGTGTTTATATCTTGTGCCAGATTATAAAACCGTGAAAGTGTTGCAGCAACACCGAGTGCCCCTGGTGGCAAAGGCAATACACAAAGCCTGCTGCTGCTGATGAGAGTAACTAAAAAAAATTGTCTCAGGTCAACGAACGAACAGAATACCCCACTTTAATTTTAAAACACTCACTTCCGCCGCCTCGAGCACAGCAAGGGGTGCTAAGCCTCGAAGACTGCTTGACCTTTGGGGTGCACCGTGTAGCTGCGTCGCTGCTCCTTTAAGCTTTCGCTCCTTTGGTGAAAAAAGGTGCCTTTGCTGGAATGGCCTTCGAGGAATGCCGTGTGACAGGTGTAAAGGCGAAAGCCTATAGACGGTGTCACACGTTTAACTCGGGAACTAACAAAGATAGCACAAAAATAATGGTTGCTTGCTTCAGATAGAGAAAGAAAAAATGAACCTAGAAGCCGTTTGATGACTGTAGAGTAATTAGTTAATAAATTAAACGCAAAAATGTCTGAATATTGTTGAAATAACGCAAACGTCGATATAACCACAAAAACAGTGTGACGTCACATCCACCGGAAGTCGTCACGGCATATTGAAAATTGTCACAGAATGGTCGGAAATACGTCGGATTTGTGTCAAATTGGATGGCAAATTGTGTGATTGAGCGTAATTAATACTCAAGATCCCCGAAAGATGTATAACTTGGATAACGATATAGCCACTGGTACGGTGTGACGTCACATCCACCGGAAGTCGTCACGGCAGAGTGAAAATTGTCCCAGAATGGTCGGCTTTCGCCTCTCAACACTTCAGTTCTCAAAGTGTCTCGTAATTTTACTCCCATATAGCCGTATTCATGTTTAGAGTTGTATAGCAGACAGAGGAGTAGGTTCTCCACACCTCGTGCACACAAGCGGCGGGCGACGCATTTTTCTGCAATGTCCCTCTACCAGCTAGAGCGATAAGGTTTATCAAAGGGGCATTCAATCTGATATGGTGGCTGTTTTTAAGCTACGAAACTAACGCCATTCTCACAACTCCCACTATAGTTTCTGTTTCTTCGCACACAACCAAGGACATGTTGCGAGCATATTATAAGGCACAGTAGTTCATCATTCACGTATGTGAGAAACAATATCAGGCGGATTCAGCCTGAGTGAGTGATGTAGTTTGTGCCCTGATAATGCGAAGTTTCCAACAAGCAAAGATAAGCAATAAATTGAAATTAAAAGCGCGAAAAGCGTCTTTATGTAAATATTAGTGAAGTGTTGATAACATTTGTTTGTTCAGACTTTCATTGAAGGCTTTCTCGAAAATGAGTATTAAGTAGAGGGGTAATGTATACTACATAAAAAAAAGAAACTTAAAATTTCCGCAGTCGGCAGGATTCGAACCTGCGCGGGAAAATCCCAATGGATTTCAAGTCCATCGCCTTAACCACTCGGCCACGACTGCACATGTACGTCCACTGCCGCAGATACGCAGAACAGATTGTTGGACCGTTGAAACAATGCACAGCTGTTTACGACGTGAAGGGGCCGTGCATGTATCTGTAATGTTTCTTATCTCTTCGTCCTCTGTCACCGGCGTCGGTTTCCCGGTGACGTAAAGCGGTGCGGACGATGTTAAAGAAAAACAAAGCGAAATGTTATAAAATGCGGAGTCGCAGTCGTCGCACTGTGCTCTGCTGTGTTTTAGTAGGAGCTAAACATGCCGTTTTGTCTACGCTCCAAAGCATCCGTATCAGTGCAGTCATGGCCAGAGTCAACAGAACACGTCTTGATTGCTGGGATGCGCTGCTCTTTTGGGACGTGCTCCAGCGTACAATAAAGAAAGCCTTACCCTTGACGCCGTGTCGGATACGATTCCTGAACGTTTAGCCAGATCTTTATAAACACGATGCAATTTTCCATCTTGGCCTGCACAGCATTTGGCGAAGCAGGATGGCTGTACGACACAGCGGTGAAGATGCGCGGTCTGTCCGAGATTACTTCAAAGAAAACATAATTAAGCTGCGTGAAGTGTGCAAGGAGCTATGTTTTGGAGATGGAGTTATCGAGTTGACGGGAGAGTTGTGTTCTTTGAAACAGTTTTAATTCTCTAACGTGTGTGAAACCCACGTCCGCTCTTGAAGTTTGAGAGTGCAGCGCATAACATAGGTTTGTGATGTGTTATGAACTGTCAAAACAGGCAATGAAGACAGAAAGCGCAGTCGTGGCCGAGTGGTTATGGCGATGGACTTGAAATCCATTGGGATTTTCCCGCGCAGGTTCGAATCCTGCCGACTGCGGCATTTTTTTTTCTTCCTTATATATAATATTACTATTTTCATTCTGCAGCGTGGTACCCCGTACTTAATACGCTCATTCGTCACAAGCTTTAGGGGTATTCAGAAAAAAAAAACACTCGGATTAAGTAACTTCCTCTGAAACACATGGTGTGCCATTAACCGGCTAAATTTTTTTGCGTTTGTGTGACAAATTTTACCCGAAAAAAAAATCAATAGCTGCTCTCACTGACTCGAGTTTTAGCACACAGTCCTACTTCTGTTCGTTACGGAGAATCGCAGTCATCGCGCTTATAATCTATGTGGTGCCGAAAACTATGATTTGGTTTATGGCTTGCTTTTGGTTTGAGTTGGTTTGGTTTATGGTTTGGTGTCAAAAACTACGGAAGATCAAGGTACCAACTCCGCGCTCGGCAGCTTGTAATATTAATGTGACAGCATTAGACTTAACATCATGTGATTTCAGCACGGCATATCACAAAAGTCGCTGATTGCTCTAGAAAGGTCACATGATCTTGTGACGTCATCACAACCTGCACACCGTGGCAGGTTTCAATTAATCCAAATATAATCAATGCATTTACCACCTGCCCAGCCGTGGCCCTGCACGAAGTGACTGTGCGTCCTGCGGTAGTAAAAAAAGTCGCTGATTGGCCGAGAGGGCGATGACATCACAAGGACGCATGACACTGTGACGTAATCAATATCTGCCCATCAGGTTGTCAGCAACCGGCTTGGTCGAGATGACGATGACGTCGCAAGGCCACGCGTCCTTGTTACATTATCAAAACCTACCGACCAGTTTGTGAGAAACCAGCCCACTGTGACAGGTGGCGATTAAATTAATGCAATTTAGTTCATTAGCCACCTGCTGCCCACGGCGCAAAAATTCGAAACTGAAAAGCCCGGGAACTCCGGATCGTCTACTGATCCGAAGTTCCCGGGTTCGCAGCCGACCGCGGCGGCTGCGTTTTTATGGAAAAAAAACGCTAAGGCGCCCGTGTGCTGTGCGATGTCAGTGCACGCTAAAGATCCCCTGTGGTCGAAATTATTTCGGAGTCCTCCACTATGGCACCTCTTTCTTCCTTTCTTCTTTCACTCCCTCCTTCATCCCTTCCTTACGGCGCGGTTCAGGTGTCCAACGGTGTCCAATATGAGACAGATACTGTGCCATTTCCTTTCCCCCCGAAACCAATTATTATTATTATTATTAAAAACAAAGGCGGAGCGCGCCACCGGAAAGGGAGAGACAAGCAGTTTGCAACAGGTTCTCGGCGGACTCACTGAGCACATGATCATGTGCATACATGAAAATACGATCATAGTGACAACATTGTGTATGGGGTGAAAGATCTGACAGGCGCATAAACATGTATGTAGCAGCAACCTTACCCCTAGTTCTGTCGAATCGCACTCTTAAGGACTACAGACTGCTAATTTTATTGCATGTTTTCTTCTTCAAAGCGATGCGTTACAAATTAAAATATACGGATCACCGCGTGGTATCCGCCTACAACCGCTAAATAATTTGTAATCGAACTTCATCTTTCATGCAGTTTCGGTTTCATCATTGAACGATGGCTGTGACGTGCAGTTGGACTTTAAGTCATGTGATGCTCGGAAAAAAACTGCAACATAAGCGGTTTTAGCATACTATAGCCCTTAAAAGAGCCTGCTTCAAGAGCTAGAATTACAACAAACGACGTATCGGCAGTCATATTGCCTTTTTTTTTGTACCTCACGTGACAGTTCAATTACATGTCACAGGTATTGTTGAGTTGATGAAACCGAAACAACGTCGAATTATAAATTCAATTATAAATTATTTAACAGACGTAGGCGAATACCACGGGATGCTCCATGTATACGAATGTCTAACGCATCGATTGAAAGAAGGAAACACAAAAGAAAACATTTGGTATCTATATTCGAGGACTTAATTACGTCCCTTTATTTTTATTTTTATTTTTTAAATTGCAGGGGAGCGTCTGCAACGACCTGACAATAGTGAGAGATTTGAAGGGATCGTTATATTTGTACCGTCCAGTCTGAGACCAGAAGCGAAAACTGATAAGGAAATTCAAGCAGCCCAATCGCGAGTTGCATAGCGCAATAGTGCATTTTTAGAATATCACACTTTTTAGAGGAGTGAGCGTGGTCGAAAATACAATGTAACGAACATTGCAGCAAATCAGAAGAACCAACAGTGTATAACGCAAGTGGGGCGCCGAACCCACGATCTTCTCATGCCTCGCCGACTCTAAGCTTAAGTAGACTGCGATTGAAATTTCCACATCAATGCACATTACTTTTCACATACCTACCTTTCTCCACATTTATTACTATTGGCGCAACGTTTCTGGGCTGCTATTCCTTCAATTGCGAAAACAAATTGCATGCCTGGCTTGACTGGCATTGAGCTTCACCTTGGCTACAACACCGCGGATGGTTCGTTTGAAGGTCGCAGACAGGACCGGCGTTGGCACGAAACTAAATTAGCCATTACTGCTATGATGCGTATAATGTATGCAAAAAGCATTCCACTGTGCCGCGGCTTCCGTAAAACGCAAGGTTAAAAAGTTGCTCATCTGTGCCTTGTCTGTGTTACGCCGTCAAACCATAACGATTTGTTTCTCTTATTGACTGAATTTTAAACGTTTGACTGGCGGCCTTGTATGACTACCCGGTGGACTGGAAAATTATAGAATCCCTGCTTAGCTAACCGGCAAAGTTTATGCTGTCAAATGGTAATGTAAGAGTGACGTTCACTCTTTCATTTATTTATTTCTTTATTTCGGAGGTACTGCCAGCCTTCGCAGAAGGCCTTTGGCAGGAGTGAGCATACATGGTGAAGAAAGTACAAAAAAGCGCTACAAGATATGATAATGATAACAGTGGTGTCATCCGCCTGCTTGTGCAGATTAACACCGAGAAGAAAAGAAAAAGAAAAAAGAAAAATTAATAAAGAAAAATGCTTTGTACAAGCTCGCGCTGTTCAGGCATATAGAAACAACACTGGCACATAACACAAGAACACTGGCATCAATAGCACGCTTTAGTAAATAAACACTAACGGTAGACATACGCCGATCCATCAGCAATGACAATAATCACGACCACAAAGAAATATCAATAGCGGGAACCAAGAACGCTTAGGTTGAGTTAACTTATGCACTTCAATTTTGATAAGAAAGATTCGACAGTCGGGCATTCCACAGCGTCACAAGGCAAAGCGTTCCACTGACGGACGGTTCTCGGAAAAAAGTAATTTTGAAAGGTATCTGTTCGGCACATCTATTCTTTTAATTTTTTGGAATGGTTTGATCGTGTACATCGCCGTATAACATGTTCGATATAAATGCTACCATCTATACCTAGCTTACTATTGTAGAGTAGATGCATGTATTTCATTCGTTCAAAATACCGTCGCAATTGTAATGGTTCTAAATTAGCTTTTTCCACAAGTGCAGTTGCTGAGGTACGCCAACTATATGAGTTATAGATGAATCGAGCTGCCTTTTTTTTATGCTTTCGAGTTTGGCAATGTTTAATTGAGTGCACGGATCCCAGACTACAGAAGCGTATTCAAGAACGGGTCTGATAAAAGTTTTGAAGGCAAGGAGTTTTATCTCTTGTGTAGAATTGCACAGGGTTCTTCTCATGTAACCTAGTTTCTGCATAGCCTTTTTTGTAATGTATGAAACATGCTCATTCCATCTGAGATCTGAGGTGAGGATTACACCTAAGTATTTACAGCTTTTAACGGAAGATAAAGGGTGTCCATTGACGGAATAGGGAAATAGGAGGGGTTTTCTTTTGCGTGTTACTGTCATTGTTACCGTTTTCTTCCTGTTTATTTTCATTTGCCACGTTGAGCACCAGTTTTCTATTTGAGCTAGCGAAAAATTTAGTTGAGATTGGTCATTCGAGTTTTTAATTTCTTGATAAATAATAAAATCATCAGCAAAAAGTTTTATTTTCACGGGTACTACACTAACAATATCATTAATAAAAACTAGGAAGAAAAGGGGCCCAAGAACAGATCCCTGTGGAACACCCGACTGGACAAACATATAGCTCGAGGGCACTCCATCAATTCCCACACATTGGCCTCTACAGGAGAGATAAGCTGCTATCCATGCAAGCAATGTGTCGTTCTTGAGTATGGTTCGCAGTTTTAATAGCAGCTTTGGGTGGGACACGCAGTCGAAAGCTTTTTCAAAATCTAAAAAAATAATATCGATCTGGCTTTGTTTATCGAGTGCTGCTGCAAAATCATGCGCTGCCTCTATAAGTTGCGTGACCGTAGATACGCCCCTGCGGAACCCGTGCTGTCTTTAAGCCGTGCTGTATTTAAGCAGTAAACGAATATATGCGTATTGCCTCCGTCGGAGATCTGGGTCTTTTTAACAGGAAAGACTAAACACCACCAAGCTATCGTGCGCGGCTCTGTTTTGAGTGTTTTTTGTTGGTCCAGAAATTTAATTTATTTATGAAGTCTTGGCATGCAAACGAAGCACATAGGCACCGGCGGGGTCGCAGCAATCGTCATAACTCCCGACGCAGACATGGGACTAATAGAGAACCTTACCGTTGCGTCATCATACCACATGCAAAACTTGCCATAGAGCCTGAAAGCATACTGAAATCCGGTGATTTGACTGTGCAAACAATTTGGAGTTAGCAGCTTGTCTCGACACCTGGTGGCAGTAATGTAAACTTTGTCCAACTTAGTTTCTACGAAATTGTTGATAAACACACTAGCCCCTGGAAATAAAATCAGTGAAACAAATCCAGTAACCAAAAATGATAAATTTAACAGCCCGAGGAATAAATTAAGAGTTAAAACAAGCACTTTATTCCATCGTTTCTGAATCTCAATGAAAGACAGCAACAGTTTTTATTTGTCGCTTTCAGATGGCACTGCCATCTGCTAACCTTCGTGAATTAGCTATCGGTCTACAGAAACTAGCCAGGTTTTGAAGCGGTGTTTTGCCAATGTCAGGATCAAAGAGCTCTGCTTGTATAATGGTACATGCTGAAACCGGAAGAGCCCTGAAGTGCACCTCACTGCCTTCAGCTGTGCAAAAGCGCCTACGCGGATACCGAGTGCTTCCCAACTGCTGCACAAGGCGTGCTGGTTCCCTCCGCACTGAAACACGAATGTCTGAAGTAGTGCTAAAGCTTTCAGGGGTCAGCGGCTTTTAAATGAGACACGCAAAAGCTGTCACTAAGTGGCACCAGATGTCGTTAGTGGGCATGATGCCCAGAAATCCTTGGTGCATGTCACGTGGCGCGCACACTTTGAGAAATACCCACCGCGGTCGCTCAGTGCCTTTGGCGTTTGACTGCTGAGCCCAAGGCCGTCGACTCGAGTCCCGCCCACGTCGGCCGCATTTTGACGGAGGCAGAATACAAGACACCCGTGTGGTCTACGACGTTAGTGCGCATTAAAGGACCTCAGGTGCTCGAATTGATCAGAAGCCCTTCATGTTCCTTCCTTCATGGTGTGGTTTAGGTGTCCACCACAGCGCGGCAGTTATTGGTTTTTCGATTCCTCATAAATTATTGGTTTTTGTTTCGTTTTTTATGTAGAGTAGTTTGCTGTTGGACGCCTTTAAACCGTAACATACTGCTCTGTAGGTCATGCCGTAGTAATCTGTATTTAGGAAATGGTATGCATAGAATTGTCACTGGGCATCGAATTCATGGACACTACGGCTATGAACACTGTCCTTGTTGTGATTTTTTTTTTCTGTACTGAGGACCACCTATTTTATAAGTTCTTGGGACACAAGAGAAGTGGGTGACGTCATTTCGCTGTTTGCAATCTGGCTCTACGAACTGCGTACTGGGTGGTGGTTACCATGGCAACTCAGCGTTCAAGAGGGCATCGCCCAGCGGCATTCTCGCTAAATAGCCTGCATCTCTGTTCACAGCACCTACGGCGAACTGGACCGAGGATCTGCGCTGGAGCTGGAGCCCCTCACAAGAGCGGATTCTAAGAACTCGGCCTGCTTCGCGGATCCGAACACGGACAGTGATTGAAGAGACACGTTGGTGCTTGTGCGGCTCAGTTTGCAGCGCACGTCTAGAATTGCGCGAGACGTCGTTGCGGTGTGCAACTGCAGAGACAACCGGAAAAACTTTGGGTTTCTCATCGGTGCAGTTCTTTCTTTTCTTGTTTTTCTTTTTCGCCAGTTTTGTGGGGGGCCCGTTGATAAAAACAACAGTACAAAAAAATTGGCCAGAGTGGATGTTTAACGCCGTGATTTGGCGTACCTTGCGAAGCTTTTTAACTAAAATTTTCGGCGCCGCTTTCTTTTTGGAGTTTTTCGTTTCTGCATATAACGTGCAAAACTACCTCAAAAATCTTATTCAACTGCACTTGTTCCGCGTGATTTCGGCCTACTCCAGGCGAGTTTAGATTTGCTGAGTTTGTTGAGAGCATCACTGACCTTCACGCCTATTTTCCAGGAAAATGGGCCTCCTGATTTCTGCAATTTAACTATAGCTGTATGCATATTCTTAGTTTCCGTCGATGACGTTAAAATATGCCTGTGCCCTCTGGCGACGCGCTCACTAGTTTGAAAAAATTAAATATATAGCTAGTTTCCTAACGCGATACTAAGTGACAGAAATTGTATTTTGATTCCCGCAGTGTACATTGGTCTGGCGCAACCGCAGCCCAAGCTTATCTGCAATTTCCATCCATTGCCCTCGCACAGGCCAGTATACAACATGAGTTTGGGAAATGCGCTCCATAACAATTGCTTTTTCATTTCGTATTGATTTCGCCCGTATTTGGATGTTGTTCAAGCCACTGCAAATTTCTTCAAAATACAGCATTAACTCCTCTTCACTAGGATGGGTTTCTAAGAGATATAGTCCTCGCTCCTGCAATACTTCCAGCACAACAAACAGCAGTGTGTTGCTTTCACAACGCTGCTAATGATAAATTCAAACATTGAATAGCTAACATAGTCAACTTTGGTGATGTCTCGACTCGACATTCAGAAAAAAAAATTGCGTCTAAATGCACAAATATTTCGCTACTACAACTGAATTATATTGCTTTGCTACATTATATTGCTTTTGTTCGTAGTAGTAGTAGTAGTAGTAGTAGTAGTAAGTGGTTTTATTAAAATAATAGTAAAAAGGAAGGCAAAGATTTTTGCTAGCCCCGTCATCTGACATCGATACTGAAGCACCTGAGCTGGGGCAGCGGAAATAAAGGATAGCAGGCAGAGTGGAGAAATGAAATGAAAGAGGTGAGGGGACAGGAAGAAAGGATAGGGGGAGAAGTAATATATACAAACTATTGTGTATCTTACTTCTCCCCCTATCCTCTCTTCCTGTCCCCTCACCACTTTCATTTCATTTCTCCACTCTGCCTGCTATCCTTTATTTCCGCTGCCCCAGCTCAGGTGCTTCAGTATCGATGTCAGATGAAGGGGCTAGCAAAAATCTTTGCCTTCCTTTTTACAATTATTTTAATAAAAAAAACCACTACCACCACCACCACCACTACTGGAGTTTTGGCAGTACAGTCAAACGACATGATACGCGCACAGCTTTTATTACCGTGTGCATATGAGGAGTTTTTCCTTTTTTTTGTCAGAACGAGCCAAATCCAAACGGGAACTCTGAAGAAGGCAGAAGCCTTTTATCCGGATAAACCGTTAGCCAGTCCAGGCTGTTATATGCTTTACATTTAGGTTCGAGCAACTTTACACCACCATGAACTGAAAAATTATGCAAATAATTTGGACAGTAACGTTGGGTTTCGCTCTTTTCCGTGTTAAACTCTACATGTGACCAGTTTTGTATCAAAAATTTTATTTCTACATTATTAATTCAGACTGTGTTTATGAAAATTACGTTTGAAAATGATTGTGCTCTGAACTGAGCAGAGAAAATAATTGGAACATTCACTCTGCGCAATCATCGACACTGCGGCTCTTCAACTCAAGCAAGTAACTCTGGATAGCATAGTGATAGTGAAATGGTGGACGCAGATAAGACACGAAACGACAGGACAACCGTCAGTCCTGTAGTTTCCAGTCTGTGTCCACCATTTCGCTAATAATAATAATAATTGGTTTTGGGGGGAAAGGAAATTGCGCAGTATATGTCTCATATATCGTTGGACACCTGAACCGCGCCGTAAGGGAAGGGTAAAGGAGGGAGTGAAAGAAGAAAGGAAGAGAGGTGCCGTAGTGGAGGGCTCCGGAATAATTTCGACCACCTGGGGATCTTTAACGTGCACTGACATCGCACAGCACACGGGCGCCTTAGCGTTTTTCCTCCATAAAGAACGCAGCCGCCGCGGTCGGGTTCGAACCCAGGAACTCCAGATCAGTAGTCGAGCGCCCTAACCACTGAGCCACCGCGGCGGGGCCCACCATTTCGCTAGTAATTATGAATTTAGGAACCCAGTACCCACTAGTTCAACTAATCAACCGTCTACCTCATAGGCGTTTAAAACGTCCGATAAAAGTTCTGAACTCTCAGGATTTCATCACTGATGGCAACTTAAAGACAAAAACGTGTGAAGCTGGGATTTAGCTAATTTTGATTTTTTGTTGTTGATTTTTTTGCTTGCAGTGCAAAAGCCTTGAGGCTAAAAACCGCAAAACCGTGCACAAATCCGCAAGCGCATACAATAAATCAAATTCAAAATTCAAAACTCCTCTATCACCTGTGCAGTAAACCATACCACACAAAAATATTAGAGATATCCTCCTGCATTTCTGGCAGCTCATGAGTTAGCTTTGCGTTGATACTTCATAGATATCTTCGAGAAGGTGGTTGCTTCAAATATGCTAGCAAATCACAGTTATCCGATAAAAATGAAAATTATTCGCACTTTTATTTTTATGTTATTTTATTGATATGTTATTCGCACGCAATTTTATGTTCTGCATTACATTTGATACGCTGGGCCTTACGAGATTAAAATGCACACCCTTGCCTCCTTGCTAGGCGCCTGTCCGCCGACCTCTTCAGGTACTAAGCAGTCGATTTCAAAATAGCGCTGGAAAAAAAAATACAAGAAAGCATGCTCGAAACAGTCCGCTCTATGAAGCTCAGGTTGACAATGAAGGCTCTCACCAGGGGATTTGGATCAACCTCATACGTACGGAAGCAGTAACTTTCACATTTTTATTTGAAATAGCCTCTTTGCGTGCAAGATATCTAGCAGTTACAGGTCCCCTTTCGTTGTAATAGTCTTTTTTTTTCAAAGAAAAGATGTATGGATTAGCTGACAATTACAGTGCGTTTTGACTTAGTTTCTGTTTCTGGATCAAGCTAATTTGGTTTGGTTTATGAGGATTTAACGTCCCAAAGCAACTCAGGCTATAAGGGACGCCTAGCTCATTTCGAAAAAAAAAAACTCGCATACAGACATGCTTAACGGAATAATGGCGCAGATCAAGTGACAGGACAGCAGGAGAGTACAAACACACACAAGCGCCAACTTACAACTTTATCGTTTGGCTGCGAATATGCCGAATTTATACAAAGCAACACGCCCAAACTGTTAACAATAATCAAACAGTGACGCACATGGACGCGATGTGCGAAGCGGCAAATCATGATATCGCACAAGGCAAACACCATGACGAGTGCACTAAGCTCTACCGCAGCACGTGGAACATCCCTGTCTCAGATGACTAACTGGCAAAAAAACAAGAGGTAAAAGATGGGACGACACAAGCTAAAACCTAAACTAATCACGAACATATCACCGAAGAAAAATTATGACGGAAGGCCACGTCACAAAACCAGAGAAATGACAAAGGAGGACTAAAAGGGCTAAAACCATGAGAATGAAACCTGAAACGTCAACAGAACACGCAAAAACTCAGTGCAAAGCAAGACGCATAAAACAAAACTACAAAGCCAACAAAAACACGGCTAAATTCGATGAAAGTGAATAACAAGGAACCTGGTATAAAAGCACAAAAAAAACATACTAAGCATGCTGACACGACCTCGGGGCCCCGCCAACAAAATCAAAACCCTTCAAGTAGGTCTTCCACCTCCAGAGTGCTCTCGTTCGGTGAGGGAGGTTAATTCTTTTTTCGTTAGGCAGATTGATGCTTCGCTGATGCAAGTCTTCTCAGCTCGCGCTATTTCTTGCGCTTCTACAATAATTTCCCGGGTGAGCTGATCTTTGTGCTTGTAAATAACCGAGCATTTCTTGCAGTGCACATTATAGATGCACATTATTCAGTACACAGTATTTGCGCCTCCCAAAATCATGTGATGTCTTTAAAGGCATCCCTCGATCAAAGGTACGCATCCGTGTTTTTGTCCACCCCCAATGACTAGATTCAAAACGACGTGTGTTGAAAACCGAAGCGGCAACACTTCGGCTTCCAAACTCGGAGCATGTAACGTCTTGTTTTCTTTTCCCTTTGGCACCACGTGACGTCGGGCGCCCTGCAAAAGCCAGGCATAGCGCAACGCCGGGATCCCTTCCAAGGGACACTACACATACGCTGCCAAGACGAGAGCTTAAACTACAAGCGAAGCGCGGAGGACACTGTTTACGACAGCGGCAAAAAACATGCACGGCATATGAATACAAACGGTCAAGCCAGCAAATCAATTTTATGGTCGGAAAACTAATCACGTTTCTTTATTCCTCTCTTGTTACCTTGATTTTACTTTTTTTTATCTCGTCCAATGAGGTCCCTGCCTTCCAAGAAAACAAGCAACAGAGCGCGCATATCTTCGCCAAAATAGCTTTGTCCTTGCTTTAAGCCACTATACAAAGAAAGCGAGCAAGATACGCCATCCACGGAAGCGCAGAGCACGCTGAACTTTTGTGTAGAGTTTCGAAGATAATAGATTCGAGCCGCAGCCAAGATATCATGTCGTCATGGTAAACAGAAAATTGATTCCGAGTTCCGTGCGCGAATAACCAAATAACGTGGCTTCTCTTTCCACTTAAGTAACTAAAGCTTTTAAGCCTGGTATAAACCAGAAGTAAGCTGTTGTAGTTAGCCCGGTGTTGTTGTTTCTTTCCTCCTGTATTCTAACAAAAAGCTCGGCACTTGAACAAAGATAACGCTCGGCGTGGGAGCCTCGTTTTTAAAGGAGGTTCGAGTCTACAATCAGAACGTCACATCAGCGGAAACCAGAAGCGCTCCTGGCACCGAAACGGGATATAAATCGCCAATAAAACGGGCACATTTTGGCTACGTTAATGCCCGCGTGCTTTCTCTGTGCTGCTGCATCTCGCGCGCACGAGGTTTTTTTACGATCCATTCAAACGACGTGCGGAGAAATGCAATTAGGCTACGAAATTCCGCCGCCTCTTTGTCGCTGTCTCCAGGCGTTAAGAATCGCCAGGCAAAGGAAGAAACTACGAAAGAATTAAGGTAAGGAAAAAAAACTGAGAAACAAACATCACGTGCATGCATGCACGCACATGGCGCAATCGTCGCGGATAAGATTTAAAAATTGCATAACGAAGAAAGAATGAAGGAAAGAAAGAAGAAAAAAAAGGAGGACAGGAAGAAATAAAAGAGGGAGAAAAGAAAACCCGCCACGGTGGCTCAGTGGTTAAGGCGCTCGTCTACTGAGCCAGAGCACCCGGGTTCGAACCCGACCGCGGCGGCCGCGTTTCGATGGAGGCGAAAATCAAAAGGCGCCCGTGTGCTGTGCGATGTCAGTGCACGTTAACGAACCCCAGGTGGTCGAAATTTCCGGAGCCCTTCACTATACGGCGTCCCTCATATCCTGAGTCGCCTTGGGACGTTAAGCCCACATAAGCCTAAACCTAAAAATCCCCATTTGGCCGAATTTATTCCGGAGCTCGGTAGTCGATGGCCTAGGGGCGCCTGTATCCGCGGCAGCCATCCGAGGTCACGACATATATAGAGAATGCTAAGGAAGTTGCGATAGCGCTCGCTTGGTAGGAACGCAAGCCAAGTTCATAATTAGCGACAGCAAAACTGCCATCAAAAATTCTGGAAAGGAGAGTATATCACCTGAAGTGGCGAAAATTCTCAACCAAAGAACGCTGAATAGGAAAATGCAGCTAGTTTGGACACACGCGCACGCTGCCGTCTCTGATAACGAGGCGGCTCACGAGCTAGCCCGCGCTCTCTACCTCCGGGTAGCCGTCGAGACCCCCACACTGGGATACGACGAGCGTCTTCAAAATTACGGCGAAATCATCAACCTTTATAAATTGGGTCGTAGACTGGTACGCCCGCCAGATGTTGGCCTAAATAATAGAGAAGCTGTCGCGTTGAGGCGCTCTAATACCTTCATGAACCCGGTCTGGGCGTTCCACGTGCTGCCAGAGGACTATCAGTGCAAACACTGCGGGGCGAGAGGGACCCTCGACCACATAGTTTGGGAGTGCCCACAATCCACAGGGCAGGGACAAAATATAGTAAGTAGAGAAAGAAGCCTGGGAGGCCCTGCTGCGAAGCGCAGACCCTACCATCCAGCGACGCGCCATCCATCTGGCGGAAGAGGCTGCAACAAGCCAAGGGCTGCCTGCCAGCCTCTAGTCCGCGAGCGCACGACTACCCGTCTTCCCAGGCCTGCGTGCCGGGGGCGGGGAGGGAGGTGCCTTTTTTGTGATGGAAATGAAAGTTGTTGCAATCAATCAATCAATCAGTCAATCCGCCAATCAATCAATCGTCCCTCCACTACGGCACCTCTTTCTTCCTTTCTTCTTTCACTGCCTCCTTTATTCTTACGGCGTGGTTTGGGTGTCCACCTAGATATGTGAGACAATTACTACGGCATTCCATTATCTCAAAAACCAATTTTCAGTTTCAAAAAGAAAGTATTAAAGAGAGAAAGAATGAACAACGAAAGAAAGAAAGAAAGAAAGAAAGAAAGAGGAACGAAAGAAAGAAAGGAAAAAAGAAAGATTGAAAGGAAGGAAAGAAGATGTAAAGAAGGAAAGAAAAGAAGAAGAAACAGAAGGAAAGGAAGAACACAAGAAACAAAGCACAAACTACAAGTGCACTCACAAAGCGATGTGGAGCTCGCGATATTACTTCTTTCAGAGAGTTGGGTGAAAGATTGGTTATCTGCGGATTGATCGATTAAAGCTGCGTGCTTGGCTGGGGCACAACATACGCATCGAGGCTTCGGCTGGGTAGTTGCGTCAGGGCAGTTGATCCTGCTAGAGTTGCGGCTTCCAGAGGAACTTGGCAAGCGAAATAACTTTTCTTGTTGCTGCTCCTGTAGCTGGTGCTGTTGTCTAAGAGAGCCTGTCGCGTGACCGGTATTGCACACGCTCGCATCCTATTGAAATGCGCGAAAACAAGTCTTGTGATGTTTCTCTCGTGGCAAGAGTGGCGCGTCCCGACGTAGAAATTAAAATGGTGGCTTTTATTTTCTTTAATACTTCTGAGTGTACGTGCCTTACGTTTCAATATGGACAAATATCACACCCAACAGTTCTAGAGAAAAGCGTTTTTCAACGGGAAAGAGTTTATGAACGCCATTTTTCATATTGCAAGATTCCACTATAGCATTGAATATATTCGCAGATCGCCCGTCGCCAGGCATGCATTTTTTTCGATTTCGCCTTTGTCAATAATAATTGGTTTTAGGGGAAAGGAAATGACGCAGTATCTGTCTCATATATCGTTGGACACCTGAACCGCGCCGTGAGGGAAGGGATAAAGGAGGGAGTGAAAGAAGAAAGGAAGAAAGAGGTGCCGTAGTGGAGGGCGCCGGAATAATTTCGACCACCTGGGGATCTTTAACGTGCACTGATATCGCACAGCACACGGGCGCCTTAGCGTTTTTCCTCCATAAAAACGCAGCCGCCGCGGTCGGGTTCGAACCCGGGAACTCCGGATCAGTAGTCGAGCGCCCTAACCACTGAGCCACCGCGGCGGGGCAATTTCGCCTTTGTCAAAACCGTTTTTTTTTTGCTATCTGCGTGATGCGAGCGGTGGAAAAACTTTTAAAGATTTTTCTACGCTTCGGAAGAATGGACCATTTCCTTCAATATTTCCATAAGAGTACCTCACAGTTTTCCAATATTCAAAATTTTTGTCCAAGAAAGCTGAACATAAAAGTTCATTTGGAATGGCATACCGCGCAAAATAACTTGAGAGCGTCCGAGAGACATTTTATGCAAACACAAGCAAGACATGGCATGTATGCCTGAAACGTGGACAGCTCAAGAGACTCCACAACTGTTTTCCTATTTGTATATCGTCTCATCGGTGTTCGTCTGCCTACATTGCAAAACTAATCGTAATGCACGTCGCTGATCCTCTTCTTGGGCTCCCAAAGTATACCACGTTTCAAAACAAACAAACAAACAAACGAAGGAAGGAACAAATAAACAAAGAAACAAAAATAAATCGACGGTGCCCGCGCAGCAACCTTGCCACTAAGTGCACAAAACACATGAGCATAATGTGTGTGCAAATACATTGCCAATAGTCATTGAAAAATTTCCAGTGTATCGCATTCGCGCATCTGGTTTGGATGGAGTAAGGCTGCTGCGGCTCATCGTTGCAAACACTGCGCAAGCTGCGTGGTATTAGTAGTAGAGAGGAAGAAATGGGTGCTGGTCGCAGCAACTGCTTTCTACTATCTTAAGCACCTGAGCTGTAGCCGGCAGAAAGGAAAGGGACCGCAGAGCAGACAGGAAGGCGGAAAACAGATTGCAACGATAGCGAGAAAGAACAAGAAGGGGGAGGGGGAGGGTTACCAGTATCCCACAAGAGAAAAGTATGACAATAGCTGTGTCTTACCGGTACTCACCTACGGGGCAGAAAAGTGGAATCTGGCGAAGAGGGTTCAGGTTAACCCTTTGACTATGTGCATCCGATTTTTGCTTTTGTGCTTTCTTCCCAACAAAGCGTTAGACATTACAATACATAGAGCACCCTGTGGTATTCGCCTACGAAATAATTCATAATTGAATTCCGTCTTGACGCTGTTTCGGTTTTGGTTTCATCAACAGAACGATGGCTGTGACGTGTGGTTGAACTTTGAACCAAGTGAGGCACGGAAGAACAGCCATATAAATGATGATACGTAATTTTGATTCACTACAGCACATAAAGCTGCCTGTTTCAAGAGCTATAATTACCATTATTAAGAGCTATAATACCAGTATCTCCCAAGAGAAAAGTATACAATAGCTGTGTCTTACCGGTACTAACCTACGGGGCAGAAACGTGGTCTGGCGAAGAGGGTTCATCTTAACACTTTGACTGTGTGCATCCGATTTTTGCTTTTGTGTTTTCTTCCAAACAAAGCGTTAGACATTACAATACATGAGAGTACCCTGTGGTATTCGCCTACGAAATAATTTATAATTGAATTTCGTCTTGACGCTGTTTCGGTTTTGTTCATCAACATAACGATGGTTGTGACGTGTGGTTGAACTTTGAACCAAGTGAGGCACGGAAGAACTGCAATATAAATGATGATACGTAATTTTGATTCACTACAGCACATAAAGCTGCCTGTTTCAAGAGCTATAATTATAACAAACGACGTATCAGCAGTTATATTGTCGTTGAACCTAAATTGAAACTGCACGTCAGAGCCACCGTTCGGTTGCTGAAACCGAAACAGCATGAGAGAAGAAAATCAATTCAAGAAAACACGACTAGCCCCGCCGCGGGGGCTCAGTGGTTAGGGCGCTCGACTACTGATCCGGAGTTCGAACCCGACCGCGGCGGCTGCGTTTTTATGGAGGAAGAACGCTAAGGCGCCCGTGTGCTGTGCGATGTCAGTGCACGTTAAAGATCCCTAGGTGGTAGAAATTATTCCGGAGCCCTCCACTACGGCACCTCTTCCTTCCTTTCTTCTTTCACTCCCTCCTTTATCCCCTCCCTTGCGGCGCGGTTCAGGTGTCCAACGATATATGAGACAGATACGGCGCCATTTCCTTTCCCCCCAAAACCAATCATTATTATTATTATTAACGCGACTACCCTTAGCGCTATTGTTCGAGAAAATTTGGCTTTTTTGACTAGTTACGTGAACTGGACAGGTTGCTTTGCCTGCATGCTTTTCGAAAGCGCCTGTATTTTGGCACGATGTAGCAAAATGTTGTCGAGCCAGAGCAATGAAAACAACTGTGTTTTCGAAATTGTAAACAAAGGTGGGGCTTTTACTAGCGACCGCTTACAAATCTCTGCTTGCATACAAGGCGCCTAACTCTACTAGTGAAGCATGTTAATTATTAAAAATTAGCTAACCAGTTGACTACATGAAACGATTCACCGGTTTCCTGGCGTCCGCCAACACTGGCAATACTTTGCTGAAAAAGCCGTATTTTTACCTCAAGAAACGTATTTTTGAGAATTACTGAAACTCTTCCCTGTAAGACCTGGTATATGCACAGCCTCCCGAAGAATTATCTGGGCAAAAATTATGCTTGTGGAAGCGAATGAGTAATCGGAATTGGAATAGAATCAGAACTGTAACAGAATGCATGGTAAGTGAAGGAAAATTGAGTCAGAATTCTAATAGAAACAGAATTGGAATAGATTGGCAAGTTAAATATCAATGCTGTCACCTTTCCCCCGCATCAATCCAATAAATCGTTCCTAAATTTTTTTGCTTGTTTTTAAGGCGGTTGTTGGAGCGCTTTATTCTTCTGCGTCCAGTGTTGACAACTGCAGATGCTCGCGACCTTGAGGCTTGAACCTCAGTCTGACTTTGCCCTGAGAAACAAAAGCGTCCACTCGGGCAGCCTCTGTATTCGTCATTCTACCAAACAGTAGCAAAAATATCTACGGCATCGTATTCTCTATCAGTTTAACTCCAACTTCTATCGGTCAGCGTCTCTTGACTCCAGCCATGAATGGTACTGAGCTAATTGTCCAGACAGAGCAGAATGTCGATGCAGAAATTTTCAAACCTGGGTGGTCCGTGTTGGTCATGCCTAAGACTTCTGTCTTTTAGCTACGAAATAAAAGTTTTATCGGAATGAAAAAGGTCAGAAAACGAAGAGAAGCGTAATGTTTCACGAGCGCCTCTAAACGAAAGAAAAAATTAGCTTTTGTTGCCACCATATGACTGCATTAACGATTAAAAAGAAGCTACACAGAATGAACGATCCGCTAGCTAATTTTGCGCTGAATATCATTGGTTTGGCCATAGGTATCGCTGCAGAAGTGGAAAGCTGCTATCCTCATAGAAAACGTTTTAACGAAAGCTTCTTTTCACAAAGCGGCATCTGAATGTGTTGTACCGCTCTGTTTACCGCCACCATGTCAAATAGAAGCGTTTTCACCGCCCTCTTAGAGCCGGGGCCCCCAACCTTATTTAAATATCCCAGGATGGATGGATGGATGGATGGATGGATGGATGGATGGATGGATGGATGGATGGATGGATGGATGGATGGATGGATGGATGGATGGATGGATGGATGGACGGACGGACGGACGGACGGACGGACGGACGGACGGACGGACGGACGGACGGACGGACGGATGGATGGATGGATGGATGGATGGATGGATGGATGGATGGATGGATGGATGGATGGATGGATGGACGGACGGACGGACGGACGGACGGACGGACGGACGGATGGATGGATGGATGGATGGATGGATGGATGGATGGATGGATGGATGGATGGATGGATGGATGGATGGATGGATGGATGGATGGATGGATGGATGGATGGATGGATGGATGGATGGATGGATGGATGGATACGGCTGAACCCTTTAAATCGGGCGGTGGCTCAAGCCACCGAGCCATGACTTATGAAATGTTACTCTTGTCTTGCTTTTAGCCACCAATCAGATAACCTTCGCTTGGTTACTTCTACCCGCTTAAAATCTACTTTCCCTTCCCTGTCCCTTAAACCCCAATGCCTTAGATAAATCAGCCCCGCTGCTTTCCACTGTAGGCTGAAGCCCTTTACAGAAAAGTATCAAGTGTTCAGCCGTTTCCTCCTCCTCCCGCACGCAATGCACAACGTGTCTATCTCGTGGTACCTGACCTCTATATGTCTTAGTCCGCAAAACTCCAGTCTTGGCCCCAAACAACAAAGAGCTGCCCTTACAATTAGCATAGATATTTTCTTTGGCAATTTCCTGCTTAAACATCCTGTATGTTGCCAGTGCCGATTTCGTCATCATCCCTGTTTTCCATAGAGCTCTCTCTGTTTATTTAACCTTTTTCTTAACCGATAATTGCTGATTTGCCCCCTTACGGCTGTCCAGATATTTGCTTGTCAATTTTCTAGTTCGCTTTCTCCATTTCGTGTCAGCATTCTTTATATACAGGTATCTGAAAACTTTCGTAGCCCACTGCTTTTCCTCCATTTTTCTCAATCGTTCCTCAAATGCTATCTTACTGCTAGCCTCTCTGCTCTCGAAAGACGCCCATCCCATATCACCCTGTACCCCCTGATTTGGTGTATTGCCATGTGCTCCCAAAGCTAGCCTCCCTACACCGCGTTGTTTAATTTCTAGCCTTGCTTGAACATCTGGTCTCATGCACAGGACCGCATTACCGAAAGTCAGGCTAGGGACCATCACCCCTTTCCAGATCCCTCTTACCACTTCATAGCTATTGTAATTCCACAGTGCCCTATTTTTCATGACAGCTGCATTCCTACTAGCTTTATTCATTACATATTTTTATGATCTTTCAGATACTCAGCACCCCTATTTATCCACACACCAAGATATTTGTACTCATCCACTATCTCTAACGTGAACTCCTGTATTCTATGCTCGCCGTCCTCATCATTAAATACCAGGACTGCAGATTTTTCCTTACTAAACTTGAAACCTAATCGATCTCCCTCTGTACCACGTATGTCTATCAACTTCTGCAGGTCTTCCTTGTTGTCAGCCATTAGCACTATATCATCCGCGTATATTAGTCCCGGTAATGACTGTTTAATCCAGTCCCCTTGCCTGAAAAAAGATAGGTTGAAGCCTAGTCCGCTCCCCTCTAGCTTGGTCTCCAACCCTTGCAGGTACAACATGAACAACAAAGGGGACAGAGGACATCCTTGTCTAAGCCCCCGCTGTATCTCTACAGGCCCTGATACATTTTTTTCCCATTTTATGAGCACTCTGTTACCTCTATATATATCTTTTAAAAGATTGATTACTCCATTTTCCACATCCAATGTGCCCAGTATGTCCCACAAATGCTCCTGAGTAACGTTGTCATAGGCTCCCCTAATATCCAGAAATGCTAGCCATAAGGGCCTATGTTCCTTTTCCGCAATTTCTATACACTGTGTCAATGAAAATAGATTGTCCTCCAACCTCCTTTGTTTCCGGAACCCATTCTGTAGTTCCCCTAACACCCCCTCGTTCTCCACCCAAGCCTGCAGTCTATCCTTTATAATTTGCATCACCACCCTGTAAACCACAGATGTCACTGTTATGGGACGATAGTTACTTACGTCTGCTTTGTCCCCCTTTCCCTTATATATCATGTTCATTCTACTTAATCGCCATTCATCGGGGACTTTCTCATCCACTATCATTTTGTTCACTACCTGTATTAATGTTTGCTTGGATTTTGGCCCTAGCTTCTTTATCAACATAATCGGGATACCATCTGGTCCTGTTGATGTGCCACTAGGAACCTTCTTCTCTGCCCTTTCCCACTCTCCTTGCTCACGCGAAGCTATTGCAGTAACCGGTCTATCCTCCTTGGATAAATTATGTACAATATTCCTTCTTTAAATTTTTCTAACATCTTGTTCCCATGTGTTTTATTGCTTCATCCCCTTCTAGTCGAATACCCTGATCTGTAACAATAAACCTTTGCTCTAGCCTAGTCTTATTACTCATTGCATTAAGAAGTTTCCAGAAATTTGGAGCTGCTTTTCTATCCTTTTTATTTACATTTGACATCCATAGGGCACCCTTTCTTCTAATTTTCTCATTAATCAAATAGGATGCTTCCCTTCTGCACTTTATGAAGGTATCCCATTTTCTGTCTACTTCAACTTGTGGTTCCCTCCTCTTGGAACATCTGTGTTCCTTGGACACTTCCTGACGTTTCTCGATCGCCCTCTTGACCTCCTCATTCCACCCGCTCTTATATGTGCAGCGCCCTCTAGTAATGGGCTCCATTAAAGCCCTTCTGCTGCCTCTGCTGTAGACCGATAGGTGTCTCTAAGCGAACATAGGCTTGTTCACTTAATCGTTGCCAGATGACGCTGCAGTACAAAGGTGCGTTTTGCCAAAACCAAAGTACGGAAGAACTGAGGCCGAGGACGACTAATTGCAGGCATAAGCATGCGAAGCGGCAATAGATGTTAGTTGTTTGTACATTGTATTTTATTAGAGCACTATCACTGAGGATGGTTTCAGGGAGCAAAAACGAAGATAAAGCGTGCACTGACTGTGGTTAATTAACTGTCGACAATGTGCATTATTGCAGTTCATGCGCGTGCACTGACCAATGCACACAATGAAACCAATCTTATCGAGCTGAAACACACATGTGCGCTATCGCTGGTTTCTTATTAATTTTACCTCACTCGCAATTAGTGCCGGATGCGATTTGGGTGTTGTTCACAATCAAGCCTTGTCATGCGGCAAGTGTTCAATTGGCCAGTCTTCCGGTGTTCCAGTTTGAGCGAGCACTTTAATAACATAGGTCAGTTCACGAAGCTGGGGTTCGAACCCGGAACCGCCGTTTCACCGGAGCAGTCGCTCTACCAACTGAGCTAACCAGAGCGAATTGATCAATAACTCGAAGTGGGAACAGTGTTGCGTAATTTCTGCGTAATGCCCTTTTGTGGAAGGACCTTACCATTACGAAAGCATAGGAAGTTGATGCTGTTGCTTCAAAGCGACTAAAATTCTGCAAATCTTCATATTTCGCATCATTGGCTTGTACGGTTTAGAAGCTATCACGCCGCCACATGGCTTTCTTTGTACACCGCTTTGGGGTGATTCCACGAGATAAAACTGCCCAAATATTTCACATTTTTAATTTACTTGGTTATTTTATATAGTATGCACACATTGTTCAGTAGGCCAACAGTAAATTTCGTTTTGTTAGACTGTTAATATTTCAGGAGAAAAAATTGTTAAAGGCGTGGCAGAGGCAGCATTTTCAAGCACACAGCTAAATTTCGCAAATTTGCAATGACGTAAGAATTGAAATATGAAAGCCATGATCGGTATATTTTGCGTGCTTAAAGCACAGGTGAGAAAGAATATGTAAGTGTTATTTCCGCTATATCGAAGGAGTTGTCGCTCACTATAGACAAAATTTCGAAAACCACCCAAGTCTCAAATGAGACTATATTCAAGAATTTTTTTATCAGCAAATACAAAACACATCTTAAAATTTGGCCAACAGATAAGCATCGAGGTGCTAAGAAACTGTACTGACTTTGATTGCTATATAATATAGGGAATTAAGTACATGAAGTATTGCCCTAAATCTGAAATTTTTCGATATAGCGGCGCTTTTCAAAAATAAAAGCAGAAAAAACCATCCCCAATTTTTCTTAAAACTTCTCAAACATGTCTCTCGAAGGAGGCTAAAAAGAATAGGAAAGAACATGTTATAATACAGAATGGGTACAGGCTGTTACAAAGTCCTAAAATTCACGGAATTTAAGCTTTCAAACCAATCTGCATATTTCAATTACACAGGCACCCACTATAATATCTATTTCTAATCATCCCTCATATCCAGTGCGTGCAAGAAATACGCTCAACTTAGGCCATTTGGAAGCATGCTTATTGTCCACTTGTTATTTATACCCTCCAGGCTGTGACAGGACCAAAGCTTCGTTTCGAGGATCTGGTTTCAAGCTGGCCAGGATCCGTAAACGACAGCCGTATAATATATAAGCGCGGCAAGACTATTGTTTCCGAGTGTATTTAAATTAGCTTTCCCGTATGCCTTTCACATACAGCACCCTCTAGTAACGCACTCCGTTGAAGCGTTCGCGTTGCCTACGCGGTTTCACCAATAGGTGGCTCTACGCATCGCAGCAACTTGCTCGTGTTCATTTTTTCGTTCTTAGATGGCGCTGCAATCTAAATGCGCGTAGGTCCATCGAGCATTAAATGCAGCTACCAAAAACAGTGAGTAAAGGTTTCAGGACAAACGTGGCATATTAATTCATGCAAGACAAGGTGAATATAGGACGTGCTGAAAACTTTCCAGCTATGAGTAGATGAGACGGCGATCTATATACCTGGAATCTTTTCAGCCCAGGTAAAGTGCTCTAGAGCAGACATGTAGGTAATCTGGGCACAATTATTTAAGAGCAGACAAATAAGCCTGGTGGAAAATGACGAGAGGGTAGACCATTAGTAACAGCCACACTAGCTTTTAGACCTTCGAAAACGCGATTACGCTCGCCGCTGTAGCTCAACAAATTTGAACCATTTCTCGCGCCATTCGAAAACCGCGCGCCTGCGGGGAGCGCGAAGCGACGCCGATCAAATCGCGACACTCAGTGACGCATGTACCACTTGACAATCACACGCCATATTGGTTTTAGTTGAAAAGTTAAATATTAAAATTTAAGCAATCACTGTACTATAGTTAACATGATTCGCCATTATTTCGACTTCTGCCAACACTAGTATTGCTATTCCGAAAGACAGCCTCTCTTTACCGCGAAAACTCTATAGTTTTAAAAATTAGTAGAGGGCTACCCTCAAACACTTGGCGCACGCATGGTTATCTGGGGTCAACCAGAACCTCTTCATTACGGTAATCAGTGCAACTTATTGAATTTTCGTAAGCTGTCTGTTTGTCAAAAATGACAATTTGGTTATTTCGACTAGTTACGTGCACTGGAGTGGTTGCTCTGCCTGCATGCTTTTCGAATGTGCATGTATTTATTGGCGCGATGCAGCCAGATTTTGTCAAACCACAGCGGCGAGGCTAATTGAGTTTTTGGAATTTTAATAACTGATATGGCTATTACTAACTTCCGGCTACAAATCTCTAACTACAATCAGGTGCCTGTCGCTAATGGTTAAATGTTAACTATTATAATTTAGTTAATCTCTTAAATAGTTTAACATCATTCGACTGCTTGTGACGTCCGCAAACATACTATGCCGTAAAAAGCTTCCCTTTATTTCAAAAATCCTAATTAAAAAGTTAGTTGTAAGGCTAAAGAAGAAGATGCGTCTGATGATTTGAAAAGACGAAGACGAGGTGACAGTGCTCTCGAGAGTTTTTGCCAGCGCTACGCTTGTGTGTCTTTTGCCGATCTGATCCCAGACTGCTGCCGTTGCCGTTCCCGTCGCCCCAGTACCTCGTAACAAACCCCCCGTTACATTTGGTGGAGGTGCGGGGTAAAAACATCGGCCCTGGAGCTCCGTAGTCGTGCTCTCCCGGCGCGCACGATGCCTGAGGACGTCCAACACCAGGCCGTACAAGTGGGCCAGGCTGTCATCTGTGCCGGCTCTCTTCGTCAACGGGACCCGACCATTTTCAGCGGGACTGACGAGAACGATGTGGAAGATTGGCTCACATCGTACGAGCGGGTGAGCGTATACAACAAATGGGACGATGTGACGAAGCTAAACAACGTCATCTTTTATCTCGCCGGTGTGGCTAACCTCTGGTATCGCAACCATGAGGCAGATATTCAAACCTGGTCCATTTTTAAGACTAAATTTGCAGACGTATTTGGTCGACCGGCTGTCAGGCAACTCCGAGCCGAACAGCGATTGCGTGAACGATCTCAGCAGGCTAGTGAAAGCTTCACTAGCTACATTGAAGATGTCGTCGACTTGTGCAAGCGGGTCAACGCTCGTATGTCGGAAGCCGACAAGATCCAACACATCTTGAAAGGCATCGATGACGACGCTTTTCAGATGCTTCTAGCGCGCGACTTGCGTACCGTTGCTGAAGTCGTCACGCTGTGTCAAAGCTTTGAGCAGTTGCGCAAGCAGCGGATTCTGACACGCCAGCGGCCACAGCAGGTTGAGTCGCTCGCTGGGCTCACGCCTGCTCCTGACCCCTCGCTGCTACAGCAGATTGAAGACTTCGTGCGGGAAGAAGTGGCACGTCAACTTTCCTTTCTGCCGAGCGCTCACGACCGACCATCATATCTGACTCCAGCGCTCCGACATACAATTCAAGAGCAAGTTGCTGAGGCTCTTCCACCGGCTCATCCGTCACCACCTGTCACGGGTCCGCTGACATACGCTGACGTTGTCGCCAGACCACAACCTGTGGCGGCTCCGCTCACATATGCCGAAGCCGTCGCGAGACCGCCTCCTGTCGCGGCTCCAGTGACATATGCCGATGTCGTAGCAAGACCGCAGCCGCCAATCTATAGTGCGCCTCCGGCGCATTTGCGAGGGCCAGTGGCTTACCGACGACCTACTCCAAGGGTCAGCGATTCCTGGCGCACAACGGACAATCGGCCGATTTGCTTCTTTTGTGGTCTCCCAGGTCATGTAGCTCGGCATTGCCGCCGTCGTCTCCCGGACGCGGAAATTCCTCCCCAAGCTCCTGGGTACTGGCCCCCACCGAGTCAGTACTCTGTACCAGCTGCGCCGCCGCAAAGTCGTACTTCCTCGCCGGACCGTTCTACCCTCTCCAGCCGCCGGCCCTCTTCTCCACGACGCCGGTCTATTTCGCCTATGCGACGTCGCCCCACCGCTAACCAGGAGGAAAACTAGGCGCCGCAGTTCCTGAGGCGAGAACTGCGTCCACAACGAACTTCGAAAGGCCTCATCCGTCAGCCGCTAACCTCATTGAAATTTCCGTCGACGGCGTTTCTGTCATGGCGCTTGTCGACACTGGTGCTGCCGTTTCCGTCATGGACGCAAAGCTGTGTAGTTCTTTAAGAAAAGTAAGGACGCCAATTGCTGGACTCTCACTGCGCACCGCCAGCGCTCAGAACATCCAGCCGTCAGCAGCGTGTACCGCTCGCGTTGTAATCCAGGGGACCATTTATGCCGTCGAATTCGTCGTACTGCCCTGCTGTTCTCATGCTGTTATCCTGGGCTGGGATTTCCTATCGCGCCATGCTGCTATCATCGATTGTGCTCGAGCTGAAGTCGAGTTCTCTCACCTGCCCGAAGCTGTCTTGGACACTGCCCCTCCTGGTGCCTGTGTTAAGGCCCTAGTTGCCGAAGACATTGACCTGCCTCCCTGCTCTTCAGTCCTCGTACCCCTCTCTTGCGGCCCTCTTCGCGACGACACTGTCCTCTTCACTCCGTCCCCTATCTTTCTGCACCGCAAGTGTCTGCCTCTGCCATACGCTGTACTGACTATATCCGCTGGCCTCTCCGTACTGTTCGTGTCTAACCCATTCTCGTTCCCCAACGCCTTGCGCCTAGGTGAATGTCTCGGCACGGTACAACCATTCGCGTCTCTGCTCATCCGCGAAGAGACGGACGACGCGCCGCACCTCTCCATAGCCGCACTCAGCCCACCTACTGCTGCGCCCGATCCCTCCTCAACCGAAGCATTCCTTCGCTCCATCGACGACAACCTTCCAGCGCCGCAAAGGGCACAGCTTCTCACTTTACTTAATCAGTTTCGCTCATCATTTGACTCACATCAAAGTTCCTTGGGCCAAACTTCCACTGTCACCCATGCCATCGACACAGGTGACCACGCACCGCTGCGACAACGTCCCTATCGTGTGTCTGTCGCCGAGCGCCAAGTTATTGAAGACCAAGTCGACAAGATGCTCCAGAGCGGCGTCATTCAGCCCTCAAGCAGCCCATGGGCGTCGCCTGTGGTGCTCGTCAAAAAGAAGGATGGCTCCATACGCTTCTGTGTAGATTACCGCCGCCTTAATAAGATTACGCGCAAAGATGTCTATCCCCTCCCGCGCATAGACGACGCTCTGGACTCTTTGCAAGGGGCCGAACTCTTTTCATCTCTTGATTTGCGTTCCGGGTACTGGCAAGTTCCTATGAAAGAAGCCGATCGCCCCAAAACCGCCTTTGTGACACCGGATGGCTTGTATGAATTTACGGTGATGCCCTTCGGGCTTTGTAACGCCCCCGCGACTTTTGAGAGGATGATGGACACCATTTTGCGCGGACTTAAGTGGAAGACATGCCTTTGCTACCTCGACGACATTGTGGTCTTTTCCCCGGACTTTGACACCCACCTCTCCCGTTTGAAGCACGTCTTGACCTGCCTCTCTGACGCCGGCCTGCAGCTGAACTTAAAAAAATGCCGTTTTGCCGCTCGTCAATTAACCATCTTAGGTCATGTTGTCTCTAAGCAGGGCGTCAGTCCCGACCCAGCGAAACTTCGTGCTGTGGTTGACTTTCCCAAACCTACCTCCATCAAAGACCTGCGCAGCTTCCTGGGTTTGTGCTCATATTTCCGCCGGTTTATTCGCAACTTTGCGTCCATTGCTGCGCCTTTGACTCAACTGCTGTCTGGAAGTGCGGATTTATCACTGTGGTCTCCAGCGTGCGACGACGCATACACCACCTTGCGCCGTCTCCTCACGGCGCCGCCCATTCTGCGCCATTTCGACTCGGCCGCTCCTACCGAAGTTCACACGGACGCCAGCGGTGTTGGCCTCGGCGCTGTCCTCGCCCAACGAAAACCTGGCTTTGACGAATACGTCGTTGCTTATGCTAGCCGCACACTCACACCAGCAGAACGCAACTACTCCGTAACTGAAAAAGAGTGTTTGGCGATTGTATGGGCCCTCGCGAAGTTTCGACCGTACATTTATGGGCGCCCTTTTGACGTTGTGACCGACCACCATGCGCTCTGTTGGCTTTGCAACCTGAAAGACCCCTCCGGCCGCCTCGCTAGGTGGGCCCTTCGCTTGCAAGAATATGATATCCGCGTCGTGTATCGCACCGGCCGCAAGCATCAAGACGCCGATGCACTGTCACGCTGCCCCCTTCCAGCCGAGATCGCCAGCCTTTCCACCTCCGACGATTCTCTGCCCTTGCTTCGCCTCAGCGACATGCCTTCAGCGCAACGCATGGATCCCTGGATCGCTTCCCTTCTCGACTTTCTCGCCAACCCGACGGCTGCTTCACCGTCACGTGCGCTCCGCCGCCAAGCTGCCCATTTTGCGATCCGTGACACCCTACTTTATCGCCGTAACTACAACTCCGAAGGTCGCAAGTGGCTGCTCGTTATTCCACGTCACTTACGCTCGGAGATATGCGCATACTTCCATGCCGCCCCCCACAGCGGTCACGCGGGCGTTTTCAAGACCTACACCCGCATACGGCTGCGCTACTACTGGCGCGGAATGTACACCTTTATCATGAAGTACGTGCGCGCATGCATTCCCTGCCAACGTCGCAAGACACCTCCCCATCGTTCTGCTGCTGAGCTGCAGCCGTTACCATGCCCTCCACGCCCGTTCGACCGCGTTGGCATTGATTTATACGGTCCGCTTCCATACACTGCAGACGGCAACCATTGGGCTATAGTAGCGGTGGATCACCTTACACGATATGCCGAAACTGCTGCCCTTCCGGCTGCCACAGCGACGGACGTCGCCTCCTTCATTTTGCACCGATTCATCCTTCGCCACGGTGCACCTCGTGAACTGCTCAGTGACCGAGGCCGCGTGTTCTTATCTGAGGTGGTGAAGGCGCTTCTCAAAGAGTGCAACACGATTCACCGAACTACCACCGCCTATCATCCGCAGACCAATGGCCTCACTGAGCGATTTAACCGCACACTCGGAGACATGCTCTCCAAGTACGTCGCTTCTGACCACACGAATTGGGATCTCGTCCTTCCGTACGTTACTTACGCGTACAATACCGCTACGCAGTCTACCACCGGATTCTCTCCTTTCTTCCTACTTTACGGCCGCCAACCCTCTGCTACTATCGACACTATCCTCCCTTACCGCCCTGATGAATCCGAATATCGGCCTGTTTCCGACGCCGCGCAACACGCCGAAGCCTGCCGCCAAATTGCCCGGTCACTCACCACTGACACCCAGCATCGCCAGCGCTCCCGCCTCGACCAAGACCAAACCCCACCGAACTACACTTCTGGTGCACTTGTGTGGCTCTGGATCCCTTCAGGAACTCCCGGTCTCTCCTCAAAATTTCTTGCGAAGTACCATGGTCCCTACCGTGTGCTGGAGCGCACCTCTCCGGTTAATTATATCGTGGAACCCCTCACGCCGTCTCCTGATCTCCGCCGCCGAGGACGGGAGACCGTTCATGTCCAGCGCCTCAAGCCTACGACCCCGCCGTCTTGCCATCATCCTAAGTCGCCAGGATGGCTCCTCTTGTCCCCGGGGTGATTGTAAGGCTAAAGAAGAATATGCGTCTGATGATTTGAAAAGACGAAGACGAGGTGACAGTGCTCTCGAGAGTTTTTGCCAGCGCTACGCTTGTGTGTCTTTTGCCGATCTGATCCCAGACTGCTGCCGTTGCCGTTCCCGTCGCCCCAGTACCTCGTAACAAACCCCCCGTTACATAGTAATTACCTTCCATGAAACACCTGGTACATCAGCGCTCATGATTTTTTTCACTTTTATGGCCCGATGACTGACGCGTATAAGTGTTAATAGAATGATCAGCAGCTATTACTTTTGCATTCTTGTTGCCGTGGGAAAGCTGTCTTTTTCGCGTTTGATTTCACGCTAACTGTATATGAAGGTCCACGCTGCATACCTATGTGCTCGTGCAGCGATGTTATGTAGCTGAGTGGTTGAGTCACAATGGCCTAGAGAAGTGTGCCAGTCAGCACCGGCGCGCACCGTGGTAGTCGATAGGTTTGCCTAAGTTGTTCCAATGCCGTAGCGGATTCTCAAGCAGCGTTCAAGAACTAAATAAGGGGCTGGCAGTCATTGGGATCATGGGGGACACAAATGGAGCCGAAAAGCAAGCAAATCTGATATGGACGCCAGCGCATCAGTCCCTTGAAGGGAACACGCCGCAGCCTGAGCACCCGTATACCTATACCTCAGGCACCACAACACACGGACAAGCACAACTACACAAACCTGCTGACAGCATAGTTGGAAATCCTACAACACGGTATTATATAGGCTTAGCGGAAAAGAAAAATTGGTGGGGAAACTTAAGCTCCGCCTTAAAGGTATGACGCGAAAGCGTATAGTGGGTTAATTCCCATATATGCAGGAAGTCATTCTCTATACTTTATATTCATAGATACTTGTGAGTCCTCATACCCCTCCTGGCGCAGTGGTGCAGCGGTTAAGCGATGCATCACTGCCCTGCGATGGCAGCTGCTCCCAGCGGTGGGCCTTGTGTGACTTGGGTTGCTCTTCCCGAACGACTAATCGTTAATTTAACTCCCACCTGCCACGTTGGGCAGTTTGCTCACAATGCAGTGGGCAGGTTGTGGCCGCAAGATCACGTGACTAAGATGGCCCACCTGCCTCCTATGTTGCGCTCTGAACACCACCTGTCATAGTCATTCTCGTGATTTTTCGCTAGAATGCCGACAACGCCGACGCTGGATTTTCTGTGTAATGGGGCCTTTTACGTTATCCTTTTAATCCGTACTGCCAGGTGAATTAAGAACTACACAAGGAACAAGAACTAAGAATGAGAAGGATAAAAAAAATGGCAGAGGCTTAGCTCGGCTCTGCCAGGAACAGGAAAATGTGTTGAAAGCTTCTAAACACAAACAACGCGATACCATTCGGAGCACAAACTAGGCCCCACTGTAGCACCACGGGCGTTGGCGATTGACGACATCGTGGGTCCTGAGGTTAGTCATGACCATTCCGATTACGGAGTGCAATCGGTCCCCCCGCAGAAACCCCAATGACGTCGGAGCTTAATTGGAGAACCTAGGAGCCAGCACAAGGTGCCTGTGAGTGATGCTACCACGGGGATACCAGATTTTTGCTAGTTTCTTTATTTATCTGTGTGGCCCTTCAACACACAGACCCACTTGCGCTCAGCATAGCCACAGGTGCAAAGCAGGGGTGCGTTGGTCTCTGCACAGGTGTGCACATGTGCAGACGGACGGACGGACGGAAAGGAATGAGTGGACGCGGGAGACGAGATACTGGAAAGTCAAAATGTAACCGTGTAAATGGACTTCACACAAAGAGTTCATCACGCAAGTTCTGCAGAGCCATAGCCGCTGCAGCGATCTCGCTACATATACAGCACGCATTGGCCCCTCCATCACCGCGCAGTTCGCGTTAGAAGAGCGCGTGCCAAGATATCATTCAAATATATACCTACGCTCCATTCACTGTGCACCCATTTTCCTTTTCCGGTTCGCGTCGACGGGCAGCATTGAACGGCCGGTCTATTTATATACACATACATTTCTTCACGGCGACAGAATGGAAGAACTGTCGCTCCGAGCAAGGTGCGCGCACACGGCGGGAAAGAAGTCGACGTTCGCTAACAGCTCCACGTATATAACGATCTCGGCGCGCTGAGTGCGTGTGTACGTGATAGATTACCCCGGGCCTTCCAGGAGCACTTCGTGGGCGCCTTCGGGGAAATGGTTTCTCGGAGAACGTTCTTCCATTAGGACGAGAGCTGTGCATTGCCAGGGAAGAAAAAAACTTCGACCTACCTTCAGCGACGCGAACAGCCCAAATTGCTCTATACCGCTCACTTTCCAATGGGCCTAATATCCCAGCCAGCACACAAGAGCGAAAGCGCGAAATGCTTGCCCGTTGATCGCGGTCCCGGAGAAAAGTGCGGAACTACGCTATAGCAGCCATGGCTCTCCGAGTGAGTGTGCTCAGTCAAGCGCGAAGCGTCTTTCAGTCGCCTTTCCTCTTCGGAAAGAAAACTGGGAAGGTAGAAAAAGGGGGGAAAGTATAAAGAAATGCTCATTTTCAATGTATTTTTAACGCCAGCTCACACTGCTATCCGCGTTTTCCGCAAACGCGGAAGACTACGTGCGCCCTCTGAGCAGAGATGAGTGCAATGTGTATGGATGGAGGATATATACGGGTGGTCGAAGCCTTTCCTTTGTGCGTGTATACAGTTATACTCCGGGGACGCTTTCCACAGAATGGAAGACTTGAAGTCAGTATAGACACATCCTTTCTTTTTTTTTCTTTAATAGGGTGTCTCGCGTGGACTCAAGGTGCTATAGTTTCTGAGAACCGTCCAAAAGGTGTGTAACGCGTGGAAAGTCACTAAAATTTGCAAGGACGCTAGAGGAGACGCAGTGCTGTCCCACTGGACGTGGCAACATCTTTTAGTTGTTAGTAATATATATTTTCCCAACATCCCTCAAGAGAAAAGTGTACGACAGCTGTATCTTACCTGTACTCACCTACGGGTCAGAAAGGTGGAGGATAACGAAAAGGGTTCAGCTTAAGTTAAGGACTACGCAGCGAGCCATGGAACGAAAAATTATAGGTGTAACGTTAAGAGACCGGAAGCGGGCAGAGTGGGTGAGGGAACAAACGCGTGTTAATGACATCCTTGTCGAAATCAGGGGGAAGAAATGGGCTTGGGCAGGGCATGTGATGCGAAGGCAAGACAACGGAGTGGATTCCAAGAGAATGCAAGCGTAGCAGGGGGCGGCAGAAGGTTAGGTGGGAGGAGGAGATTAAGAAGTTGGCGGGCATAGGGTGGGCGCAGCTGGCAAAGGACGGGGTTAACTGGAGAGACATGGGAGAGGCCTTTGTCCTGCAGCGGGTGTAGTCAAGCTGCTGCTGTTGATGATGAATATATATTTTCTAAGATGAGCAAGACATCTCATTGACCATGCCATGAGAGACGGTCGGCACAAGTCTTAGCTTCTCCTAATGCTTTTCATGTCAGTACGTCTTCGAACGGCTGGTAATTGTCGTTCAGCCGAACAAATCTACCGCTAATTTAGTGATTTAGGACAGCCAGCTTACAAAATTTTATCCAGTTAAATAGTAGACCAATCATGTCTAGAAAAGATATATTTGCCAACATTTTTTTTTATTTTGCACTCATATTGGTGCACTTCTCCTTTTGATCCAGAAATAGTGTCTACAAAACCATCTGCAGCAGCCTGTAAAACATCTATGGGGCGCATAATTGATTAAACGATTAATAAGAGTAAAAGCGCCCATAATTCAATTTTGTGCACTTGATAGATTCAAAAACAAACTGCTGATACCTACAAGGGCACCTAAAGGCAGCAGCACATGTACAGGAAAAGGAGTCTATGGAATAGCCAACTGACTCACTCTTCTCGGCGAAGTCCTCAACGTCATATCTTGAGGCAAGGCGTGTATTAAAGCGTAAAGGCAGCATCATGTGCGCACGCACTTAGGATGACGTGTCATATGCCTGCAACTGCTAGTCGCACTTGAGGCACACGGGATTCAAGCAGGTACCCCGTGCTTATTACCGCCAAATGTGTGCTATTGTGACGCCCCTTTCATGACCTGAGTTATCCAAACAAATTTGCGACTATGTGTTCATTTTTTTTTTGCGTGACGAAACTCACCAGGCTTGCCTAAGAAGATGTTGTCTTAGTTGAAGACAATGATTACTTCTTAACTGGCGAAAAACATTGAATAACCGTAGTTCATTACTTCGACGAATGCAATGTCACGTCACAGCAGCCACGTCGTGTTGATTTCTGCCCTGTAAGCAAGGAAATGAAGGGACACCTCGCATAGACATTTCGTTTGTGCGTCGTGGAGATGGATTCTGCACAATAATGCAAGATAATTTATAGAGACGTCGTTAAGGTCAGAGCTAACAAGGCGACAACTGGGGCCAGTTGGTATTCCGTAGCTGTAGTACAAATGCGCGCGCCGTGTCCCTTTTGCATAATATATCTCTTTTTGCATACTATAATTCAGTTGATAGCTGCGCTTAATCCAGTCGTGTCTCGTGTTGTGATTGTAAAACTCAGCGCATTTGTACTGCAGCTATGTTAAAATCAGGGCCGCGGTATCTTCCCTCTACGACCTAGAGGCTGAAAGCCACCAACAAGCCTCTCTGCCTACAGTTAAAAATTCGCAGGACAGCTATGACAGGAAGCCTTGCAGACATATCCTGCGAGACCAAGCAGCCTTTTCCACTTGTTCTAAGACTTCTAAAAAATGCTTTGTGGTCCGCGGACTCTACCATACAAGGAAAAAAGCCCGAGAAAACTGACAATTCAAAATTTTGTCGCCAAGAATGGCAAAGGAAACTCGAAGCTTCGATAAAAGGCAGTTCGTGAATTCGTATCGGCAGAAAGCCACGTGGTGAAGCTGCGAGAGGCATCGGATGCACCCCTTCAAAGATACAATGTTCTTGTCTCGCAGGAGCTTCGAAATGCGAAATAAACACGGTTATGGCTGGTTCATAAATACGCATCATATATATGTGTGCACACACGGAAGGGGAAGGGGGGGGGGGAGTGGCACACTAAGAGACATGGAGGAGGGGACGCAAATTTCCCCCATATTCTTTCCTCTGTGCTCGCCTTTGAAGACTGGCGAACAAATTAAAAGCTAAGCAGGCGCAGGAAGCTGACTATACCACCTTCACCACCATCTAATTGCCAGTTTATTGCGCTAACTTTTATTTTCCGAGCGCTCTAATTTAGATATGAAGAGAGCGGTGACTCGCAACTCTCAAGGCCCTCGTCCTCTTCACTGTCCAACGAGTGGGACGAGTAAGTACATCCAGAGTCCTTAAGTACAGGAATATGCAACATACAAACGACATTAAATTATTATTCACTTATGTATTATTACGATGCCGCACAGACAAGTAAACTGCACATTCTAAAACAGGTTCTGTTTGCAGCACTAAGCGTTTTCTCTTGACGTCGTAAAGCCGGCAATCAAAAACGAAACTGAAAACGAGTTGGTTGTATTAAAGGACGAAGATGTATCTTTATCTTATGTGTATAATCATTTGTGGTTTACTTTTATATATTTTGTGCTGCACGTTTTCAATTTTTGGTTAACAGTACCGAATTTTCAAAAGACGTTTAAATTGCGCGCAAACCCAATGTCGACGGCTTCCAGCGTCGCGGCGCTGCCATCGCTAGCGATGCGTTTTTCTTTTGTCTGTTTTTACATAGATAGATGGCACTTGCGCGCGCAACAGCGGCGGGCAGCGCACTTCCCTCTGCTCCGCGCGGCCGCCGCTTCTAGTTTCCTCCTTCCCAGCATTCCACGCGTAGCCTTCCTCCTCTCAGCGCCGACATTTTTTCGCCTTTGGGCAGCTTGCTTTTTGCTTCTCGCGCTGCTGCTGTTTTGTTGCGCGTTTCTGTCTCCGTGCGAGGTTCGCGTTTCATGCTCGAGGCGGCAGGGGAGGCAGCAGCAGCAGTGGGAGCCCCTCGCGCGCGTAGCGGTACTACCTCTCCACCACAGTGGGAAGTGGCCCGATTTTTCAGGCCGCCGCGTTTATTTCGGAGAGTCTGGGTAAAAAAGCAAGGAGAGGAGGCACACAGCCGCCGGCTCGAGAGAAGTCAACCTAGCAAGAGGAAGAAAAAGAACTGAGGAGAACGGCAACGCAGCCAGCAGCGACGGCAGACAACACGACGTCTTCGTCGGCGGTGCCGCGAGCGGACCCCGAAAGCAACCCAGCGGCACTCTGAGAACGCCCGTCTTGGCTGTGCTCTTTTTTTTCCTCGCTGGTGATGGTTTTCGGCGCCTTGGCTCAAGTGTGATTTGTCCCTCGTGGAAGTGTGTTGTGTTTGCACGGTGCGCGTGGCAGTTCTGTCCGATCGTCCACCCCTTCGACGTGAGAACAGCGTGGCGATCGACGACCCCTCGTGCGTGCCCGTAGTGGTGTGTCGGTCTGCTGGTGAAGCGAATTAGCCCCTGTCTCGAAGAAGTTTCGGTCGACGTGCGATGACTGCGACGACGGAGACCCGCCAGCAGTGCCGGCGCCCGACCTGATCACGACGGCGACCGATGTTGCCCGCGTGTGGTGAGATCGCGAATGCTTCTCCGGGTGTCGCCGCTCGCGTAGTTGTGGTCAATATGCGCGTAGCCGCAGGCACCTAGGCGCCTTCCCGCCGACCGGGCCGGGCGACGATGAATTCCTCGCTCAAGTCGTCCGCCACCGAGTGCCGAAAGTTCGCGCCCAACATATTCAACAAGTCCAAGTGTCAAAACTGCTTCCGCACCAAGGATGCCCACTCCGCCGAGGCGCTCGAAAGCAACCGGGTGAGTAGAGAAAAACAAACTGCACGGCGTTTCTGTGTGTTTGCTTGTTTCTTTTTTCATACGCGTACTTGGATGTTTGTGTACTACGCGCGATGGGAAAAGAAACAAAAATGTATGTATCTAGTGAGGAGAGCGCTTCGGTTTGCGTTGTGGTGGACGCCGACCGACTGCCCTACACCAACTTGGGCAGCAGCCTTCGCCGTCGCCGCGTTCCTATGCTACCGCCTGCGGCTATGCAGCAGCAGGACTTATTTTTTCATCCCCGCTTCTTCATTTTTTTATTTTTTTTGCCTTTCGTGGCCGCTCTAGCCACTCGGCTGATTTTCCTCGTACCGACCCCGACACGGCTATGGCCTTTCGGGCTCGTCGCCGCGAACGTTCGCAGCTCTTGCGTCTCGCAAACTTTTACCGAGCCCCGGACGCGAACGCGACGCGGGATCGGAACTCTTTGAAAGCGAAACAAGCTTTGTTTTTTTTCGTTTTTATTCGAGGCCCTCCTTCCCCCGCCTCTCTCTCTCGATCGTCGAGGCAACCAACCAACAGGTGTACCCATTAGGCCTAGCCGGCCTTCCCTTCGCTACTTCTTCCAAGGCAGAAGGGCGCTGGGAAAAGCGATGAGCTCGGCACGCCGGATCGTTCGCATACCTCGACCGCATTTCTCGCGCGATCGACTGTGTGTGAGCGCTGTTGTGCGTCGGTGCGCGACGGCTTGGCTGGTTGGTTGTTCCTCGGCGACCGACGTCTTTTCGCCGCTGCTGGCTCGCGCTTGGGGGGGTTTGACGGCCGCCGACGGTTGACATACATCGAGCCGAGGTCGGCGAAAATGGGCTGTCGCTGAAGCGAGCAGCGTTTCCTCAGCGACCTACGAGACGTCTTATTTTTCACCAAACACCGTCATGAAACTCGGGAGCGCACTATTTTCGGAGCAGCACTGAAGTTTCGTTCCTGTAGTACAAGACGTCGGCACAAAACTAGTTCGCAAGTTTCGCTTACAACGCAGCCGAAATGGGACGTTGTTTCTCGGGCCGTTTTTCCTGCATCGTTCCTCCGAAGGGCTAAATCTTAAGTCCAGTCCCCGTGACAAGCTCATCGCGTGATTTGTTGCGAAGTACGCACACATCTCTGTATATATACCGTGTTGCAGCTTCCCTGGCCAACTGGCATCGTCTGCTTTTTTGTTTGCAAACATTGCGGAGCTAGCCGGCCCAGCCACCCGCGAACACACACACACACACATATTCGATGCGTAAGATATGCATCAAGGTCCTCGACTGGCGGTCGTTGTACAGTCGACCTACTCCGGGGCGGTGTCGCCAAAGCTGCCGCCGAGCGTGCTGTTCCCGATTCCTTTTAATGTCGCGGGCGCGCAGGATGTCGATTAATGTTTTTTTTGCGAGCCAGCTGTAATTGCCTGGGCGTAATTGCGCGAGCGAAGGTACATCCAGTGAAACGCGGGGGACGATGGAAGATTGCTGCCGCAGTTGCATGCTCAGTCGCTGCAATTCAGGTCGTGGAATAATGGAAATGCTTTAATTGCAAAGCTCAGGATCACGTAGAGCTTGATGGCTAATCGCGTTGTTCCGTGCCTGAATGTGTGAGCGAAATGCTCCAGGCCAAAGTTTTATGCATGCTCGTGCAACCTGTGCCTGATTAGGCAGCGTGTAGCCACTCTATTCCACTTTTCGATCGGCAGTGGTCCTTGCATAATATGTACAGGCCACTTTGAACTGTTTTGGTGTCATGTGTCAGGTTATCGCGAATGCCACAGATGCTAAAGATCCCCTGTCTTGTTACATGGGCAATGAGAGGCTCCTTAGTGGAGGACTCCATACTGGTTTTAACCACCTGAGGCATTTTAATGTGTGCTGACATCAATTGCACGGCACACACCCGTTTTGTGGTGTCGGTGCACATTGCAAGACACCGTTTTGTATTCCTTTTTTTAAACATTGCTAATAGTTAAAGTCCTTGTATACTTTCCTTGCACTGCTGGCTTCCTTGTCCGCTTGTTTTGTAAAGTGTCTTCGGTGGACTGGCTATGTTTGCAGGTTTGAGCTCCTATCAGCCATGGTTGTCTATGGTGGCTTTAACATTGTGTTGACATTGTATTTGTCTTGCTGCTGCAGCATTTGACGCATGACCCCTTAACACTTACTTCCAGAGAAGTTATGCCCCGGATCATATATTTAGCTATCACTTTTGACGGCTTAGACTTGATTATTAATTTTGAGTGAGCAAGACAGCTCACCATGGGGAATGGAGAACATTCTGCTTGTCTAATTCCAGACTACACTGTGTAAACAGTAATGCATGAACGCCCTTTGCACTCATATCTAGATTGATTTGCGGTCGTATTTTTGACGATCAATAACCTGCAGCCTTAAGCAGGTGCAGTATAATCAGTAAGGTAGCAGGATAGCTGCATTGCTTTCAAATTTTGGTGATGTCTTGCAGTTGTGCTCGAGGCTGAATGCAGTAGCTCACACTGGAAATGTGCTTCTATAGGTGGCAGTTTCTTGAGTCTGCATTCATGCTTGAAAGTACTATGCCCTAAGGACGTTGGCGGAAAACACACACACAAAAGAGATGGGTTGCGGCGTCTTCTAGCTAGTGAGTTACTTTGATCCCGATAGCAGTAGTCGCATTTCAGTGGAGGTAGAATGCCAAATTTTGGTGGTGCTTACTAATCCCAGGGGGGCCGAAATTTGCTTTGATCCTTCAATGATGACATGCTTCATAGCTGATGTGTCAAATAAACATCCGCAAGTGAACAGAAGAGATGACTAAGAAACAATGAAATGAGCGCCGATCAGTCAGTTTTCCGGAGAAACATTCTTTAAATTTTTAATCAAATCTAGAAGGCTGTTTGTTGTACCATGCAACTGTTGCATGGTACAACAAAGCACTGTCATGGGAAACCATGACAGTGCATGCGATAATATATGCTAACCTTGCCGAAAACAGAGTGCTTATAATAAAGTGCTTATTACACTTTCTTCATTGGCCAGCCAGTGGCCATTGAGATGCTGTAGAAAATTAAGAGGCATAATGTGCAGTAGAGAACTACTATATACTTTTGTCTTACAGTGTGCAAAGATAGCTTATGAAGAACTCAAAGAATTGGAATGTAAAGCTTTGGGATTCAGTTGCCAACACATATCATGCCAATAAAGGCATAAAATCGCCTGCACATTGATGCTACTATGCTTTTGACGCTGTTTTCCAGCCCACAATACGTAACACCTATTTGTATTGAACTGCTGACCTTTCCAATGTCCTTGACTGAATTGTTTCCTTTGTTGCCTACGTTCTCAGCATTCCAAAAAAATTTCGTTGTGCTATCTCTCTCAGCTCCCTGAAAGTTGGAAATATACGAGAGCTGATAGGTTTACAAGCTTTCGCATTCATTGGATCCCATGTTTTGGACAGAAGTGCCAGCTGGCATTGAATCTTGACTGACATTGTTGTTTGCCTCTCTCATCAGAGGCTAAAATTGGAAAGAGAAACATCAGCATTCATTTTCAGTGCTGGAACTGACTTCTTGTATGTCTATGGACAGCAACCAATGCACTCATGTGTTGCTTTGCAACCGTGAAATTAGTATGTATTTGATATATCAAACAAGAGGTGTCATAGGACCCCATTACGGTCGAAGTTAATGCAGTGTGCAATGAATTGTTTTTGATTTGGCTTCTCTGCTCGCATTGATTGTACTTGACAAACAGATGCATTCACTCTGGGTACAATTATGTGTTCACGTGGTACAGTTGCACGAGTCATTTTTCCAGTTAACAGTATCAGATCATATTATCACTTTATATATTTATAACTCAAATGCATCTGCACTGGGTGTCGGTATTATATTAGGGAGTGATTTGTTCACTGCACGACTTGGAGAGGGGGGATGTTAGAGTGAAACATGGCATCAGTGATTATTCCAGTCTTTAGATGTTTGTAAGCAGGAAGTATAAAGGAATGCTGATGTACGAGCGTGTTAGTGTCAGACAGCTTTTGGTGGCTGATACTACAAGATAGGTAATTAGTAGGCCTTGTGAGGGAACTTTTAATGGAGATGTAAATAAATCCATTAAAAAGGATGTTTAGGTGGCTAACATTAGGACGGGATTCATGTAACAGGACTTCGATGGCGTTAAGAAGGGATGTTTTGCGGCGGGATTTCCAACAAATTTGTATGCCTTGATGAGGTTATGGTGAGGAGGGTCCCGAACAGCACATGCATTTTCTAGATTGGATCGATTATTGTGAAATGTGCAAGTTTTTTATTAGAGAGCAAAGCTGGATGCAGGTTACATTGGAAATAGTCAAGAATGTGGTTACTTTCACTAGTCGCACTTGTTACTGAGATTCCCATGTGAGACTGCATGATAAGGTGAGCCCCAAGTTTATTTTAAAGTGGACAGGAAGATGTGAATGGGCCTTAAAGGCAATCTAAGGCTGCACTTGGTATTTTACATGAATGGTGAGGTTGTTAGTATTAGGGCTCAGATGAATTTTGAATGTAAGATGCTGGTTTTGCATTGTCCTTGAAAGTTTATAGCCAGATGGTAGCTGTGATATGCTGAAAAAAGCTGTTCCAGACAGTTGTAGCTTAAAAGACAACAAAGTAAGGTAGAAAAAGAAAAGCAAGCAGTCTATGCACGTGGACGCTAATAGGATGACTGATTTGTGTGAAATATGTGTGGTAAGGTGTGGTGGAAGCATGTGTTTATGGAAAAGGAAGTGGTTGCTGTTGTGCTGTTCAGTGCAGAACATGCCTTGGGTTTAAGCATAACATTTTCTACATAAACTGTATACTCCTATGTCAATGACTGAAATTATCTGTTCGGTCTTAGAATTCCTTGAGGCTGTGTTAAGTTTGCTGATCATATGTAGTCAGTCTCGAAATTAAACGACCTGACTTCAGTCATGATTTAGAATTCAGTGGGAGAAAAATTTGCCAATTTTTTTAGGGTTAATACAGCTGCATAACACAGATAAAAGAAACGAAAAGAAAAAAGAGTGCAAATGAGCTCTACAGTTTTTGTAAGGGAAGTGCCAAAGTCGCGCAGGAAATGTTCTCGCTCTCTCGAATGATAAATTTTGCAATAGCTGGTATGTCCTGATGAATGCACACTGCAACTCAGCACTGCTTTTGGGGGCTCTCTGTGTACTTGCTTTGACTCATTTATGTCACAAGCAGTTGGTCGTAATTGAAAAAAAAAGCAAAATGCCTGTCCTGGAATAATGCAGAGGTGTCCTCCTTTGAATCGAATTTCTGCTTTCTTTGTGCAAGTGTGCCTTCTGATGGTGTTGCTGCCGCATTTCGATTGAGGCGAAATGCTAGAGGCCCCTCTCGTACTGTGCGATGTCAGACGCCATTCATCCTCACCAGTCAGGAGGAGGGTGTTTAGGGTAAGGAAACATTGTGGGGCTGTGGGAGAAGAGAAAAGGATGTTATCCGTGCTATGTTATCCAGGGGGATCGTAGCGGTAATGGTTGAGGTATGAACAGGGTGGAATGAGGAAAATGTTCAGCTAGATGGCCCAGAGAGTGTGTACTTGTTCTGTGGTTAGAGGAAGGTGGAAAGATGTGGGGCCTGTTGTGGATGCCCAAGCTGTTGGTAGTGCTGTTTGAGGATCTTCTTGTAGTAATGTGCCTCACTTGCAATCGGTGGGAAAGGCCATCGGATCGCTGTCGTAGTGAATCGCATGGAATGGAGTCTTATAGTGTTGGAAATGGCCTTGGATTATTTGATGGCACTAGAAATGGTTAATGATGCAATACGACTATCGCATTGTTGGGTATTATGATGTGCAGACTGGACATCTGCAGAGAGTGTCTGGATGATTTGTGACAACAGAGCCAAACTTTTTGCCAGTGCACAGTCTTGGAGTGGCGAGAGATTGGAATGTTTTTGGCGCTTTTTAATATACGAAGCGAACTTAGTGTAGAATGAATTAAGTGACCAAAAAAGTAACGCTTGAAGCTTGAGCAGTGGTTGAGGTCATTAAGTATAAATTTGAATACTTGCAATGGCAGGGTTGACATCCAGGACAAATTAATATAATTTTAGCAGAATGGCATGAAATAAACATCTTGAGAGTCTGTTGGAAGGTGCAAGACTTCAACGCTGCGTGGGTTATTGTAGCAGTCGTAACACCATAAATGTCGCTGTCCCCAGTGCTCAGGATTACCCCTTTTCTGCATTGGTTCATTGGAAACTTTTCTGGGATAAAACTGCAGTAATGGGCGCTCCATTCATTTTAGTCGAAACATCATGGTACTCATAGATGCGCACAGGTGTGCAAATTTCATCAAGTGGGACTTCAGTGCCTTTTATGTGCCTCTTTTCGTTATGGCTAGACATCAAAAAGTTTAATCACACGTTCACCGTCGGGCAGTTTCCTTTAACTCACGTTGTGCGGCGCTAACTCCGCCTACCTCGACGCGCATGCGCATTATGCCGTTAGCGGTGACAGTAATGCTGCTGGACTAACGTTATGCTAAACGGTGTGAATTATATCTATGTGCTTCCGGCTTACACGAAGTCGACTGTACCGTAGTCGGCGTGAATGCATTGCAGGCATTACTTGTAGTGGCCAGCTGATTCAGGGCGTTGCATATATCTCATGCGCGCGGGCCGCGTTATCAGCCGCTGCTGCATAGCGCGGCAGTCGTCCATCTGGCATCGGCTCAGTTCGGAGGAGGGTGACAGCCGCTTAAACGCTCCGCGCCGCAGTCGCGGGTTATTCCCGTGGGCGATTTTGCCTGCGGTTCGTTGGCAGCGATTGGCGGTCGCCTAATTCGATCCGTCCGGGCTGCCTACGGGGCAGTGCGCGGGAAAGTTCACACGCACCCGTTTTTGGCGACCGTCGACGCGGGACCTTCGACGGCTTCTGTTCGCCCCCCCCCCCCCCTCTTTTTTTTTTCATGTGCGTGTTGGTATCTTGTTGCAGCATCGTTTTTGCTTGTCGGTCGCCGTCTCTTATACCCCTGTCACACGGGCACTCTAAAGGCACTTTGAACTAATGCTCCTTTACGCTCCCAAAGGAGCACTACTTCAAGGGAGTTCGTCCGTGCTACACGGTCACGGAACGACCTTCGCAAGAACTTTTTAGCGCCCTCATCGGCGAAAAGCGTTATTTAAATTGCAAACCTCACTGCACATGTAAATGCATAAATGTCACATGTTTTTTAGTAAATTAGCTTTATAACCGTATTATGTTAAAGCAACGCAATTTTAACTGCAATAATGACGATTTTCCAAGTACAGAGCATAACATCACAGTGCTGGCCACACTGAGCCCAACTCGCTCGTATATCTGGAACGAGAGTATGGCGTGATGAGACTGCCACAAAACAAATGATCTTATATTTTATAGCACCACTAATCTTATGAAGTGAATTTATAAAATGAAAATTGAACGTTTCTTTTCTCAATTTATTTATGCTGTTAACTCGCTGGGAGAGAGAGTACTCCCTTGAAGCCTCAAAGGACGAACTCGAGCTGCCTTGTTTCGAAGCTCCTTTGAGCTAGGTGTCCTTTGGCGCGTCCGTGTGGCAGCGCGCGTTCGTCCTTAGAGTAATGGAGCATTAGTTCAAAGTACCTTTACAGTGTCCGTGTGACAGGGGTATTATACCCCGGTCACACGGGCACTCTAAAGGCACTTTGAACTAATGCTCCTTTACGCTCCCAAAGGAGCACTACTTCAAGGGAGTTCGTCCGTGCTACACGGTCGCGGAACGACCTTCGCAAGAACTTTTTAGCGCCCTCATCGGCGAAAAGCGTTATTTAAATTGCAATCCTCACTGCACATGTAAATGCATAAATGTCACATGTTTTTTAGTAAATTAGCTTTATAACCGTATTATGTTAAAGCAACGCAATTTTAACTGCAATAATGACACGATTTTCCAAGTACAGAGCATAACATCACAGTGCTGGCCACACTGAGCCACTGAGCCCAACTCGCTCGTATATCTGGAATGAGAGTATGGCGTGGTGAGACTGCCACAAAACAAATGATCTTATATTTTAAAACACCACTAATCTTATGAAGTGAATTTATAAAACGAAAATTGAACGTTTCTTTTCTCAATTTATTTATGCTGTTAACTCGCTGGGAGAGAGAGTACTCCCTTGAAGCCTCAAAGGACGAACTCGAGCTGCCTTGTTTCGAAGCTCCTTTGAGCTAGGTGTCCTTTGGCGCGTCCGTGTGGCAGCGCGCGTTCGTCCTTAGAGTAATGGAGCATTAGTTCAATGTACCTTTACAGTGTCCGTGTGACAGGGGTATTAGACTAGCCGTGCTAAGGGGTGGACGGCGCGATAATGTTTCGTTTGCACTTTCTAATCACGCCTTGGCGGCTTTGTGTAGGGCCTGCTGACCTCGTCGTGTTTTTTTTTTTTATCGCGCGTAAATAACCTGCACGTCCGGCTCTCCCCGAGTCGCCGTATCGTCCCGCGTTCCGGATCTCCCTGCTGCCCCCGGAGTCATCTTCATTGTGTTACCAGCTCCGCTTCAAAGTCCGTGTAGCCACACCCATTTGCCGGGTCTCGCAGTGAATAAGAGTGGGATATACTTAAGGCGCATTGTCGGTCACGGTGCTAGCGGTTAATTTGAACTGTTCGAACGAATGGCCGAAGGACTTGAATGCGCTTACTTATGTATTAATTAGAGCACAGAACTGTTTATAGTCATTCCGTGATAGATCATTTGACAGTGCAGATTCTTAGAAAAGATACGCGCGCCGTCGGTGGGGGCTGAGTGCGCGTGTCGCATGCACTTCTGTACCAAACTGAGCGTGTTGTGCGCATTGCCGAGGCACTATAACCCCTTTTGTCTCTGTAAAACGAATTTCGTTGTAACGGGTTCCTGCGCACGTTCACTTCCGAGGTACGGTATCCAAATGCACGGACATTCAGAGGGCCGGCACGTTGGTTTCGAGCACTTCCTGATGGCTCATATCCTCAACAAAAAATTGGTGACCCTCTGCACTCTGCCGAGGTAATTCGAACGACACATGAGGTGTGAGACAGTACTAGCTTTAACTTCCTACTGAAGGTTTACTCGACTGATGACGTCACGCCTTCTAGGCCCCATATTCTTACCAGAAACGCTACCTCGCACTCTTGAAAGACGCTATAGTCGGATACAACTTAAGTCTACAGTGAAGCTCCGCCAACATTTATTAGCACCGGCGCACACAATTCCTCCGCGACAAAAACGTAGTCCGTTGTTGAAAACTTTTCTCGTCACCTAAACAAGAAGCTATAATCACGAGAAAAAAAAGTGATAAGCTCTAGAATTTTGATACCTGGCTTGTTTAATAAAGACAAACATTAAACAGCTGATTTCGTTTACTATTGTGATGAGTGGCCAGCGGAGTAACACAGTACGCCGCGGATCGTGGCCAAGTGTTAACAACCGCTGTTTTTTTTTTAAGTTTTATCCTACTTTTTTTATACGCGGTTTGCAAAATCACCTAGGGCCTGCTTTAAAGATACAAGAGGCCCCAACCAACTGAGCCACTAATCTTTGACTGTTTTGTTTAAAGATAAATTCGCCGTCGGTATGCTATAGCAACGGCTTGCAGAGAGCCTCGCGTCAATGCACAAACGCAAGTTTTGAGTGTGCATTGCTTCCGTGTATCGGGAACCTGCGCTGCCAAGGTGGCTCTGCAATCGTTCCATTCGGTGACTCAAAACTGCTTTTGTCAGTCGCTTGGGCCGCTGCAAACGCGAGAACACATTCTGCGCGATTAGATACCCGCGTTTGGCTGCCAGCATTCATTGCCTAGCTTCTCTCGGCGTAGCCCAGGTGCGCGGAGGCTCACGCCAACAAGCGCCTGAAGGTGGCGCGGAAAAGTAGGAAGAGTACTACCCAAAACTGCTTGCTCTTCTCGCTAGGCAGTGTGTTATGGCGCTGCAATCGGCACCGCAAACTTCAGCGCAAGTTCCTCATACCGTCCGCGTTGTTTTTCGCGCCAAGGACTACAACCAACAGCAGGCATAGGCTTTCTGATCGTCTCAGCTTTCGATGACCTGATTGGATGGCGTGGTTGCGGCGGACGACCCTTTGGGGCTGGCTATAGTATGGGGGGTTTGTCTTTGGCTCTCACACTTGTCCGTCCCAGGATGCCTTGGCCACGCGTCCCCTTGTGTTCAAGGTGGGTGGGATTCGCTGCAGGGGTCGCCACCGCTTGGCGTCTGTTCTTGGGCCACGGCCGCGCTGTACAGGTTTCCCGATATGTCATTGCAGGGTTGATCGCTGCTGATTGCACACACACACAATGGCTTCGCCTCGTCACTGTTCCTGCAGATGGCCGGCGCTACTTCTGTATATGCTTATATGTATTCTTTCGCGATCACCGCTTATTAAGGGCGGAAGCCGCGGGAGAGGTATGTATAGCCTAGTATCGTCACAAAAAACGCCGTGCAAAAAAATAATGGAGGGGGAATAAGAGAGGGAAAACGATGGAACTGCGTAGCAGCTGAATGGAGAGGTATATCATTTCTCTGTGCCAGTTCGTCTGCCCGAAGGCAGCCGACCGGTTCCGATCGCCTAATTAAGCTTTTGCGAAACTGGTTTCCACTCCACTCGTGTGATTAGCGCGCCCGTCTGTCTGTGTGTGTGTGTCGTACGTGCGGGGTAAAAATATATACATTCGCTTAGGTATGCATGCCTGCACTTTTTCGCGCTGTTATAAGCGCGTTCCGATTGGGGCCCTTGTATATATATAGTGTGGAGAAAAAACGATTTCAGCCGAAATGTGTCGCCTCCGATATGCCTCGCTGCGTTCGCTTGCCGCACGGACTGCTTAATGCTCCGCGCGCAGTCTACCGCGTAGATCGTATCGGTGCACTGATCGTAGTAGCCTGCGGATCCCGTGTGCACAGGGTGTTTCGCCTAAGACTTATTTTTAAGAATAGGCTTTTTGAGTTACAGAAGAGCGCCTATTTTTCGGCGTAGCTTTGTCAGCGATGAAGCACGTCAGAATACAGCCAAGGCGTGCTAACCAGCCTGTTAGTTAGCACGCCTTAGCTGTATTATGGTGTACTTCGCCGCTGACAACGCTTTGCAGAATAAGGCGGTCTTCTAACTCAAAAACCCTATTTTTAAATATTTTGTAAAATCTTAGGCGAAACACCCTCTCTATGCTCAGTAGCCAGCAGTGGCTGCGACGCCCGGATGCGATCGCATTGTGCTGAATGGGCAAGTGTCGTTTCGGCTGTCTTCAGGGACATATATAGCAAGGAATTCTTTCTTGCGTAGCACCCGCCGCGGTGGCTCAGTGGTTATGGCGCTCGGCTGCCGGCCCGAAAAGCGCCGGTTCGATCCTGGCCGCGGCGGTCGAATTTCGATGGAGGCGAAATTCTAGGGTTCCGTGTACTGTGTGCCATGTCAGTGCACTTTATAAACGAAGCCCAGGTGGTAGTAATTTCCGGAGCCCTCCACTACGGCGTCCCTCATAACCTGAGCTGTTATGGGGCGTTAACTCCCCATAAAACCATAAACCACGGCCGCGGCGGTCGAATTTCGATGGAGGCGAAATTCTAGAGGCCCGTGTACTGTGCCATGTCAGTGCACTTTATAAACGAAGCCCAGGTGGTAGTAATTTCCGGAGCCCTCCACTACGGCGTCCCTCATAACCTGAGCTGTTATGGGGCGTTAACTCCTCATAAAACCATAAACCACGGCCGCGGCGGTCGAATTTCGATGGAGGCGAAATTCTAGAGGCCCGTGTGCTGTGCGATGTCAGTGCACGTTAAAGAACCCCAGGTGGTCGAAATTCCCGGAGCCCTTCACTACGGCGTCTCTCATAGCCTGAGTCGCTTTGGGACGTTAAACCCACATAAAATAAAAAAAAACATAAATCAAACTTTCTTGCATGGCGGCCTCTTATACTGGCCAATAAGAAGAACGGTGCGGGATATGAAGAACCCAGCGGTCAGCCAAAACCCATTCGTTATAACGAAATGCTCCTATATACGAGCTCTCGTTCTCGGTGAGGATCGGGCGAACATAGTCCGAACCCGACGAACGACATGAAGCCGAACTTATCCAAAACAAAGGAAAGGAGATTACACTTTCGTTTTCAAACGGGACACACCCTTTGTCGATTTTCTACAAGTGTGTATACACACGACGATTGTTTGAGAGGCGAGTTTTTGGTCGCGAGATCGTAGCACGTGTCTTTGACGAGTGATTGAGTGTGATCGGTCGCCTATTCCTTGCACAACCGCATAGATAACGTCGGTCCTGGAGAGAGCGCACAATCGCCTATTCTTTTCGCAGCTGCCCAGATAGCACGGGAAAGCCAGAATAAAAGGACGCGATAAGATTGGTCTTTATCAGTGGATGTCGCAGCAGGCTCCCTGCCAGGCTAACATAAAGGAAGCACTCTATCGCTGCGATATGAATCGGGCTGAATTCGTCCGGCACAAAAGTCGACGCTGTAGGCTATAGCACACGCTCGCAAAAAGGCAGTGAGTTTGAGAGCTATAACTTGGAGTCAAATGAAACGCGACCACAAAAACACAAAACATTGGCTCCGGGAAAGCAAATAGAGGCGGCACCTATTAACCCTTTCCAAAGAACGAACTTTCACCGTCGAAGTGAAAATTAAGTGCTGTATACATAGTCGGATACAACTCAGGAACGAAGCAGCTGTACCACCGTTCCAGCCAGTGGCGTCTGGCGATTCTCATGATCCGGCTAGCGTGACGATGCAGGCGGTGGCAGATGAAAGGGGATAGTCGCCTCCCTGCATTGTCACGCTTGCAGGGTCATGAGAACGGGTCGACGCCATTGGCTGGAAGGGGGTCCTTTGACGGGGAAAAACCGCTTCCTTCTTGAGTTGTATCCCACTGTAGCATGCAGCCTCCATCAGCTTAGGTGTTCGCGTTTTGGTGTTCTCGTTTCAGACGTTTTCGCGTTTCATTTGGCACTGAGCGTCTAAAAGGCATAACAGTTCGCTAATAATAATAACAACAACAATAATAATAATAATAATAATAATAATAATAATAATAATAATAATAATTGGTTTGGGGGAAAGGAAATGGCGCAGTATCTGTCTCATATATCGTTGGACACCCGAACCGCGCCGTAAGGGAAGGGATAAAGGAGGTAGTGAAAGAAGAAAGGATGGAGGAGGAGGAG